>ML103594.1:2500-237629 GCA_003697995.1 Taxidea taxus jeffersonii | reverse complement strand
AAAAAAAAAAAAAAAAACTTTAAAAAAGGGGGGGGATGTGAACTTCCCCCCTCCTTTGCTCAACTAAGCATATCTCTTTACCTATAGATCAGGCACCAGAGTGTTGTAGATAGGACAGAAATGAAATCAGCTAGACATTTCAACCTTCTGTGAAAGGTCAGATGGTAAACACTTCAGACTTTGTGAGCTCTGCTCTCTGTCAGCTCTTCTTGCAGTGTGAAGGCAGCCATAGACAGTATGTAAACCAGTGCATCTTTGCACTGTCAGCAGCCAAAACTCTTAGTTGCTGGGGGAATGAGTACCTTGGTCCTAAAGTTGAGATCTGGGTCATTCACCACAACATCCACCATAGTCTTCTTGAATCCTCACCCCTTCCCACCTACCATGCCATTTCTCTGCTGTCTTTCATTGTTAAATGCCTCAGTAAAGTGATTTATTTTCACATCCTTTCTCTGGTGATCTCTTGAACCCAATCCCAATAGGTTTATAACCCCAGTGATCCTCTGAAACTGCTCCTGTCAAGGTTAACACTGACCTGTCCCACTCTGTCTTCAGCACTCAACACACTCTTTTGTTATTGTAACCACCTTGCAGACCTTCCAGAACACTAATTTCCTAATTTTTCTTCTTTCTATCCTTTCTATTCCACTTATCCTCTCTTCACATTCTTTTGTAGGACCTCTTTATGTCTAACCTGAAACTTGCAGGACCCTAGGCTTCATTCCTCAGAACTCTCTCTCTCCTTTTTTTTTTTTTTAATTTACTGGATCTCCTGCTTAAAATTCTCTAATGGCTTCCTGTCTCACTCAGAGGAAGAGCCACAGTCCTCTGGTTACCCACAAGGTTCTGTACAATCTGGTCCTCATTGTATCTCTGAAATCGTCTTTAATGACTCTTCCCTCCTTCACTGCATTCCAGCTATACTGGCCTTGCTTCCTCAAACAAACTAGACATGCTGCCTCTGGGCCTTTGCACTATTTTCTCTGTCTGGAATGCTCTTCTCTTAGATTTTCAAGTGTCTCACTCCTTCTTTTTCAGGTCACTGCTTAATGGCATTTTTTTCAGTGAAACCTTTCCCAACTCCTTTATAAGTTACAGGATGTTTCATCTTGTGAAAATCCAGCAAGTTGTATACTTAAGATATGTGATTTTTCCATAGTTACTATTTCAAAAACTTTTTTATTATAACCTCTCCATAGCTCCTCTGTTTTTCTTAATGGCACTGAACGTATTTTTCCTTATTTATTTTGTTAATTGTCTGTCTCCCTTCATTTAGTATAGGTTTGGTGAGGATAGGGATTTCATCTGTTATGTTCACTATAGTACTTAGAAGACCACCTGGCACCTCATAGGCACTCCATGTTCATTAAATAATAGAATTAGAGTGGAGAAGTTTTTAAGTAGCTGTGGGAAGTGCAAGAGTAAGCTAACAAGAAAAAGCTAAGCTTGTCAGATGAGATTAGTACCCCAATTAAGATAGAGGATTATGCATTTGCAGTGCCTGGATGTGGGCTTTTTCTCTAGCACTGCTCTGCCGTCCAGAGGCAACCTTGGAGAAGGTGTAGAGGTGGGTTCATCCAGGTTTGGGGCTCTCCACCTGGCTGAGGTGAAATGACAGGGAGGGATTAAAATAATGCACAAGAGCATCTAAACGGATCAGGAGGAAATGGCGGGAAGGAGCTGATGGACAGAAGAAAGTAGAAGAAAAATAGTGCTGCTGAGGTCAAATACAAAAGTGGGAGCGGCAGAGCAGTAGCCCTAAAGCCCTCTGTATGCCCCAGATGTCTTTCCTCCACTTTCCATATAGATAAAGGGTCCTGTTCTGCAAAATAAGATCCATTCATTTTGTTTGTTTTCTGAAGGGAGAAATCTCATCAGTGTGTGGCCTTTCAGGTTGTTGGCACAAGGGATGGTATATTAGAGTTTGTTGGTTTCACGGCTAAGTATGTATGCCATGGTCTGACTAGGACCACATCTGACATACTGCCACAACTTACTCTCCCCCAATTTATATGTTCATTTAGGAGGAAAGAAAATCTCCAAGTGCAAATATGTTCATGATACCAGGAAACTGAAGACTAATTTTTATGGGACAGTGCGGAAACATGGAGATTCCTACTGCATGTGATACAGCAATGGGGAGTTTATAAGATGCTTTTCTTCCCATAATTCACATTGCATTGCCTCTGATCATTTGAGCTTTTGGGAGAGAAGCAATACATAAATAATTTAAAATAATAAAAATGTTGCAAAAAAGTTTTAAGAAATGTGGTAGATAAGAATTAGAGCAAGGAAATGTAGGAAATGATTAAATGAATTGCTCATCTTAATATTTGTAAAATTCAGCTTTTATATAACTTCAGTATACTTCTGAGTACAACTTAATAGGCTTACTATTGCATCTTTACATCGACTAAAATTTATACTCAATTTTCATAAAAACCATTGTTTTCATTGGTTTCAAGCAAATAAGTCTTTACTGAACGTGAAAGTAAAAGTGCAAATAAGATTTTAAGCTTACTAAAAATAAATAAATAAATAAATAAAGATTTTAAGCCTACTAAATCTAAAAAGTTATTAACAAAATATTGTTACTAGCTTAGTGAAACAATGATTGCTATTAAAGTGTTGAGGGGAAGGGCATTGAGTTTAACATCTTATTTTTCTTTATGCTAACCTACACTCCTGTTAGCAAGCACTCTAACTAAATTTTGTGTTAGCTAATACAGATCAAAATATCATTTATTTCCTTCTTCCTGATTTGTGTCTAAAAAAGATGGTAAAGTAACACATTTTTAATACTTGTGTGTTGGGACTCTAAGATAAGTGTGTCTTCGTGTTTATAGGGAACTGATCTGTTCACATGCAATTTTAGGAGTAAAGGGGTGCTGGGTGTCAGATACCTGGGAATCAAAGAATGCATACTAAGAACGTTTGGAAGGATTTTCATACACAGGTACCTCTTGGTGGGCTTCCTGCCACAGGAGAGGCTCAGGTATAACGGGAAAGAACACTGGTAATGAGTATGTTCTGTAAGGCAATGCCAGGCATCATGTACAGAGGTGCTTTCCAAAACAAGCTCTATACCAAATCACATGGGAAGCTTAAAAAAAAAAAAAAAAAAACTACTGAATTAGAATTGGCTGTGGCTGGAGCCCAGGAATCTAGTTTTTTAAAAGCATCCAGGTGATTTCATTGGTCCAGGATCTGCTTTGGGTAACCCATAAGTGAGTTGACCTTAAGGCCTCTTCCAATTCTGAAATTCTGGACTGATTTAGGAATAAGAGTCAAAACTGAAAACAAAAGCAATTTTAGGTTGCATTTGTAAATGACAACATGAAGGTCTCCAGATCTGACAGAAGCTTCAGGAGTTGCCAACTTGCCAGAGTCGAGTTTGGTAGAGTACTGGAGATGACTAGAAAGCCTGCCATGGGAGAAGCGGTGGAAAGAATTAGAGGTATTTAGCCTTGAGAAGACCTAACGGGGAGTCTGAGTGCTGTTCTTAAAAACTAAAAGTGTATTGTCAAAAGAATTGTTTGGGCAGACAGATTAGGATAAAGGTTTTGGAAACTAAGAAGGATTCTTTCTCGAATTCCCCAACAGCTACTGTGACCAAGGTAGGCTGGGTCACAGACGGGACTCTTCATTGGAAACGAGTAAGAATCTGAATGTGGGTACTCTAAAGCAGGAATTGCCACTATGGGGAAATAAGGTTTCTGTTGTCTTTTTCTCTCTTCCTGAAGGACTACTTGAATACAGTGCTATCTCATGTTTTTCTGTTCCACGTAGAATCTTTACAAAGAAGGGGACTGCTGGATTGGAGGTGGAAAAATTAGTAGCTTTCTGGGCAATACCTCTTGTATAGGCCTCAGAAAAATAATTCCCATTCTGTTTGGTGGAGGTGTTCACATTCACAGATTTTATTCAGTGACTACAGAGGAGCAGGCAGGCACTGGTAGCTGAGTGATACAGAAGGGAATTCAATCATGGTACATGTCCTTAAGAGGCTTACAGTTTAGCAGGGGAAGCAGACATTACCTAATTTCATCAATAATTGCATATTTTATAAACTGCTGCGGGGTGATATGGCAGTAGCTATGAGAACTTGAAATAGGGGAACCCTGGCCTGTTGGGCTGGGGAGGAAGCAGGGAGGCCTCCCTGAGGAAGTGATTCATCAAGTAAAAATGGATGACTAGCAATTGGCCAAATAAAAGAATGGGGAGACTTCGAAAATGTATTAAAGCCTATCTGTTTAAGGAAGAAAGAAGGCCAGTGTGACCCAAGTGTGTTGAGCACAGAGGAGCGAGAAAACCTGCAGTTCTTTCAGAAACTCCTGTTTATTTTATTCTCACACTTTAGTCTTAGAGAGATCACACCCTGACATCTGCTGGCTAATGTATATACTGCAGTTGCAAATTATACCAGAACAACCATCATTAACCTATTTTCTTGAAGTCTACAGTAAGAAATGAAAATGAAGCACCACTTCTTTTCCCTGTTCTGCATTATGGACATCGCACAGGAGACAGCACAATTGTGACTTACAGGCTACTTGCGTGAATTCAGTATTACAGATACACAGAGGCAGTGCCGCTTGCCTTCTACGAGTTCATTAACACATAGAAATCATGTATATAAAAGTTGAATAGACTTGTTACTGAGACAAAAAAACATTACAAAATCACTTTGTCTTATAACCCACTATCTGATGAAATGGTTTATGAAACATTCTCAAACTGTTATCTTCACAAATAAAACACAGCTGGCTTTAATGCAGTAAGCATTCTAAGACTAAAGATGTGCTTTAAGTGCGTCTGATAATTTTCATCTTTTTCTCAGCCACATTAGTAATAGTATGTTCATTTTCCACTTATGTCTATAAAGGACAAAAACGCAAAAAAAAAACCAATATTACATAAGCAGCTGTACTGACAATGATACTGCTGCATTTCAAACTTGTGCTGGCAGCTGCCTCACCACGCAGTCATTTGAAATGTTCATTAATCAACTGGCATTAAAAGGATAAACTTGGTGAACAAAGGGTGATTGAAAGATAACAATATGTAACAAAAAACGGGTTGTTGGAGGGTAAGGATTTATGTGTTAGGAAGGAGCACTAGCATGAGTTAAAAGTCCTAGGTAATAGCTTCAGTTCTGCTCTTAATTATATGACTATATGAGTCAGATTTTTTTTTTTTAACTTGAAACACCCAAATCCAGTTTAGGTAGATTTGGAGAGAAAAAGAACTCACTGAAAGGATTATAGATCATTTAGCATCACCAGGAGGCCTAGAGAATTGGGCTTAGAGACTAGGCACCCGGAACATCACCCATGGTTACTTGGTCACTCAACACAGTCTGGTGCAGTGAAGATGCCACCACTTAACCAAAGCCACAGGCCCAGAACCCCGCACTCTCACAACAGCCAGTGCTGCTGTAAGAACTTCATCTTGTGTTTGCCATGGTTGCCAAAGAGAATTATGCCAGGTCTCCACTTTGCTGTCTCAGGCACCCCATTTGTAGTCCAGGGAATATTTGTAGTGTCAGGGTCATGTGGAGAAGCAGAGAAAATACCTGGATTTCAGCCTTTATAGTGAAAGGCATGCTCTGATTCCTACCCAGCAAGCTCGAAGATGGGGAATTCGCAAATGTAGGAAGGGAGTTCAGCTAACCAGGCAGCCAAAAAGGAGGATACATCTACTACGTTGACCCTGAACAAATCACAGCCTTACTTTTCTGTAAAGTAAGGTTAATGAAGTTCAAATGGCTGAGGAAATGCTATATGTTTACCTATTCATTTTACAATAAACACCAACTATGCCGGGCTGCAAAGGTGAACACATCCTCTCTAGTCTAATGGAGGAGAGAAGTCAGTAGACCAGCAAGTAGGAGGACAGAGGCATACATAAAAGAGGTGCAGGCAGAAAGAAGGGAGAGCCCAACTAGTTTACAAATGATGTTCTTTAAGTACTTCAATTTAAAATCATTTTCCATGTTACAAGTGAGGCTTGTGCCATTAATGGTGGACAGCACACTCTTGGAGAGAGCTGCTCTTGCACTCTTGAAGGGCTTAGCTGTTCCATAGAAACACCAAAACAATGTTGGCTGGCACAAATGCAGAAAGTCAGGCTTTTGATTGCTTATTGACAAATATCTAGACTGCCAATTTCATACAGTGGGACACTTCTCAAAGGATTAAACGTGTCATAGCTTTGCCAGTCATCAATAAGATAAATCATCCAGCTCACTGTAGCGTGAACCACCCCTGTTCTGATCTAACCTAAGTCAGAATGCTCTTTCTACTCTTATCTGGCTACTCTGTGTACAGCTTTGTGTCTTTGCTCAAAAGAAATTGTTGGCTTTAGGTTTAGGGTGTTTTTTGTTTTGTTTCAATTTATAAAGGAAAGCAGCTGCATGGTAACTTGGACCTCATCCAGAATCTGTAATACCAAATTCATCATGTGGTAATAACAGATGGAACACATTTTTATAGAATACATTCTATAGAACCAGGACAGAGGTCAATGGGACCACAAGAGTCAGCTCAGTCCAGTGCAAAAATTTTGTTTTCACAGGATTCTCAAGTTACATTTCTATAGCTGACATTCTCTTCCAAAATCCAGGGGTCTATGGGGAGCCTCAGTGGCTCAGTCCATTAAGTATTTGACTCTTGATATTAGCTTGGGTCTTGATTTCAGGGCCATCAGTTAAAGCCCTGTGTTAAAAAATTAATTAAAATCCAGGGGTCTATATCCAACTGCTTTTTTGATCACTTCATTTTGGTGACCCAGGTATTTTAAATTTAACAAACATGAAATTGATTTCTGGATCTCCCGCCTCCAAATATGTCTCCCTTACAGTAGTTAACCATTTCAATAAATAGCACCTCCGTGGGCCCACATCAAACCGGTTTGACTCTACCTCAAAAAAAGTATCTCAAATCCATTTCTCTATCTTCACTACCAATACCTCAGGTCTTAACCCTACTTCCACTCTTTTGTCTATTATCCACACTGTAGCTGGCAGTTTAAAAAAAAAAAAAAAGGTATCAAACCCCCCTCCACCACTCCAATGGCTTTCTTTTACATAAAATTTTAAAATCCTTATCATGACCTACTAAGTGCTGCATGATCTGGCACCTACCTACTTTTTTAACTTCACTTACAGTGTTCTCTCAACACAATAAGCTTCAGACAAACTGGATATCTTCAATTTACCCAAAAAGCAATCTTCATTCCTCTGCCCTGCCTTGCCTCACTCACCCCACCTAAAAACCTTCACTCAGGCTTTCTGTGCCTCTTTTTCATCTGGCTCACTCCTTAACCTTCCTCTGAGAAATCTTCCCTGACCAACCTCATCTTGCCCCATAATTTAAAATCAGGGTTCCTTCGGTGAACTTAACCATGATTTTAAATACATTTTTTCAAATGATAGTGATTAATGACTACCTTATCCACTCAATTAACTTTAGGAGGATGGGAACCATAGAAGTTTCATTCATTTCTGTGCCCATAATAAACACTGGCAGCAACAACTAACACCTGTGCAACATTTACTGTGTGCCAGGCATTGCGTTAAACACTATACAAATAATTTATTTTTTAAAATTTTTTATTTATTCATGGGGCAGAAGCAGCACCCCCCCCCGCCCCCGTCCCGCAGAGCAGGGAGCCCGAATGGACTGGATCCCAGGACCCTGGGATCATGACCTGAGCAGAAGGGAGACGCTTAACCGACTGAACCACCAGGCGCCCCACATATTATAATTTAATATAAACTCCCAATAGATTGCCTGGCCTATAGCCAGCGGTCAGTTTGTTGAATGTGCTCCTGCCTGCGTGCACACCCACGAGTTGCTCACCACCTCCTGGAGCAGCCCATTACCCTGACAGATAACTGGTGACTGGAAGAATCTTCTTGGTATTGACCCCCGCATACCTCCCTGCAAATTCCGCCCACTGATTCTATTTCTGCCCTTCTGGGGCCACGCACGAACTGGAAGCCGTAACCGTCCTTCCACAAGCTCGACTTGGCAGCATCCGAAGCGTCTCCTTGGCGTCTCCCTCTCACTCCCCTCTCCGCCCTCTCCCTGCAGAGACTCCCGGTTCCTCTTCCCTCTGCGGTGGTCTGGGAGCTTCACCCCGGCCGCCCGCCCTGGCTCCCGGCATCCCCCGCCTCGCGCGTCACGTGACGGCGCCCGCCCGCCAGAGCCCCGCAGCTGTCCGCCCCCGGGCGGGGCTCGCGGCGCGTCCGCCCGCCCCCTGGCCGCGCGCCGCAGTCCTCGCGTCTCCGCTCGGCTGCGCTTCGGCTCCCGCTCCCGCGGCCCCGAACTGCTGTGGGCGAGCGCTCCGGAGAGCCCCCGGAGAGGTAAGAGGCGGCCGGCTAGTGGAGGCTGACGGCGAAGTTATTCCGCTCGCGTCCGCGGGATGCCCGGGGCCCGGAGCAGGGGGCGGCCCGGGCGCCTGGAGGCTGCCTGTGGGAACGTGGGGCGCTTCCCGAGGCGACTCGCCGAGGAGGCGCCTCTCGGTCCTGGAGGAGGCTGAGCACCTGGCCCTGGCGGGACCGGGAGAGGGTGCCCTCAGGAGGCCCGCGGCCGGGCGCTCCCGCACTCTGCTGGCACCTGGAGCCTTTGCCGCGCGGGAGGAGAGCTGTGCTTCGTTTTCCCAGCCCGTAAAACGAGCCGGCCAGGAAAGTGGAGCTCCGCGGTTGCCTTCAGCGTTGAGGTTTTACGAGTGTGCAAGTGAAGTCGCAGAGGAGGAAGCAGATTTCTGGGGGTGGGAAGAGCCTTCGCCCAGAAAGGCAGGGGCGTGTGGGGCCGGGCATCTACTATTGAGCGTCCCGTGTATTCTGTGCAAATCGCAAGTCTCTGAGTCTGTTTCTCCAGGTAGTAACACCTGGAGAGTGTTAACACCTGCTTTGCTTCCCTCATCGGAATACAGTGGAGTTCAGGTGGGAAAGCCATTTGAAGAGCTGAACTCTGGAGTCAGTTAGACATGGGTTCAAGTCCTAGTTCTGCCACTTACCAGCTGTGTGACCTTGAGCCAAACAAAACCCTCATCTGTTAAAAGTAGATAATAATAGTACTTAGCTCATGAGGTTACTGTGAGGTTCACTGCAAAGGGCTTAACACAGTGTCTGGCACCAAAATGCTCAATTTTTCATATACTGTTCAATTTATTTGGTAAGCTAGAGAGTGCTTCACATGAGGGGTGTTTAGAATAATCACACTTCAGTTTGTGTATATTTAGTCCTAAAAAGAGTACTGTTTGGGTTCTGTAAGAAAGAAGCCAAGTGGGATCGTTTCCCCTTTTCTCTTTCTGGGCCCCCTTTGCCTTCTCATTTACAACTGGCATGTGAACCTGTTGTTCCTACCAAATGAGTCAGGCAGGATGGGAACATTCATGTACTGGAGCAGATGGGTATCAGATTCCCTCTGAGGGGAAAGAAAAGTGCCAGGCATGTGTTGCCACCAAGAAAAGCACAGTACAGTGATTGACTGTTCGAGTAGGAAGACGCCTGGGAAACTGTCTAATCCAGCTGTCTCCTTTTGCACATGGAGAAACTGGACCCAGAATGAGGACAGGACTTGAATTCTCAGTGCCAGACAGAATGTTGGCACTGGGTGGTAGAAAGAACACATACTGTTAACCAGACTCTGTGCTTTCCCTGATTTCCTTGTTAATTCATTTATTCAGCAAGTATTTATGGAGACCTACTGTGTGCTTGTACACCTACTAGGAACAAGAGGAGAAACCTGTTTATCTCCCTCTACTGATTCTCAGTACATTTTATAATAATAATAAGTTCTGTCTCCCAGTGAGCTTTCCTTTTAGCAGCTGGCCCCAAGGGACAGAACCACACAGAGAGGTCTGAATTATTTCATGATCAGTCACGGAGGTCCCTGAGCCCTTGTTGAAGCCTCTAGAAACTGAAGAAAATGCTGTTTTGTCAGGGCTTTTAGGAAAGGATTTCCTTCTGGCCTGGAGCACTTGGATTTCTTTGTCTTTCTGGTTTCAGGCTTCTTATTGTTTTTAGATTTCTGAAAAGAGCCACCCTCGCCACACTGCCTTCCCTTGCCACACTGCCTTCCCTTCGTTTTGGTTTCCATGGTTATCAGATGAATTGTTTTTATGATAGCACAAGTAGCTGTTAAGTAATACATGGTCAAGCAATCCCCAGTTCACTGTGGATTTCTGTTTCTGGTGGTGGTCCTCTGTTTTTATGTTGTTTTTTTTCTTCAGTGCAGTGCATTCATACTATTCCTTCCTCCTTTTTCCCTCCTTCATTCTTTTTTTTTTTTTAAGAGTTTATTTATTTGATAGAGAGCACAAGTAGGCAGTTAGGTGGGCAGAGAGAAAAAGGAGGAAGCAGGTTCCCTGCAGAGCAGAGAGCCCGATGCGGGGCTCAATCCCAGGACCCTGGGATCATGACCTGAGTTGAAGGCAGAGGCTTTAACCCACTGAGCCACCCAGGTGCCCCCCCGCCATTCTTTCCTTTAACAAACATATATTGGTGCCATAGCCAAGAGGAGTGGGACCATGTAGAAACAGAGATAAAGAAAAAGACCCTGGTTTAGGGAACTCGGAATCTTTGGAGGGATACTCTGAGGGCGTTACCATCTGCAAGAGCAGATCCGAGCTTCTGATAAAGGTGCAGCAGACAAGCTGCCAGGGAGAGCTCTCAGAGGTGGGAGGAAGAGTCCTGGGCAACCAAGAAGACATCACATAGTAGGCGCCCCTGGGTGGCTCAATCAGTTAAGTGTCTGACTCTTGATTTCTGCTCACACCTTGATCTCAGCGTCGTAAGTTCAAGCCCCACGTTGGGCTCCATGCTGGGCATGGAGACTACTTTTAGAAAAAGAGAGAAGACATAACATATTAAAATGCTCTTCAAAGAAGATGTAAAAGAAACAAGTTCCCTTTACACGTCTCAGTTACATAGTAGTAATAGATGGTACAAGAAGCATATGTTCTTTCAGTTTGCCTTAATGAATGAACCTTCTCTTATGTCACCTATCATGGACTATGTTTGAAATGACTGCTAATTTCTCTCAGTACCCTCCTTCTGTTAGCTTAGGGTGATGTATTACTTTCCTACTCATAAGCATGGCGTTGTATGTATAAAGGTAGATAGTAGAGACATTTGATTAAGATTTTGTCTATTTCAGATGTTTAACCTGTGTGTTAAATATTTCACCAGTTGGGTCTAATGTGGTCAGAGACTTCTTTACTTACCAAGTAATCTCCCAAGTCCTTTAGTGCCCTCTTTGGTGAGAATTCCAATGTCTCCCACTTCCAAGCTCCCATAGGGCTTAAACAATCCAAAGAAGTCAATCTGACTTCCACTCTCCAAAGGAGAGAGAACTCCAGAGTCTGGGCAGTCCACCCACATTGTTATTTCTGACACAGCTACATGGTATCACTATTGAAGAGCTATCCTGCACGCTCCAAGGATGTGTGGTCACTGCTGCTCAGCACCCTTATTGGACCAGGTTCCTGCCAGCTTGATCCCATGCTTGGATTCCAAGGTTAGAGCTTTTTTAGTTTGCGCTCCCATGCTTAGCCATTTTCCCCTAAAGCACCGCACTCTGGGCAATGTGTTGAGCATGTCACCAGGCTGGTTTCTGCCTGTCCTCTAGTGAGTTCTCTTTGGGGGGATTTGGGGCTCTTTTGTGCTAGTAGCCTTGGTCAGGGTCACTGCACACCCCTCAGGAGATTACCCTATTATCAAACCTTTCATTAGGATTTGGAGGCTCAGTCCATTCCTGACCCTAACCCAAGGCATTTTGGCAGATTGGTTCTACTTCCTCTCCAGGATTCTGCCTACCAAGAATTCTCAAATGGCAGATAGCTACCCTAGAACTTTGGATGCCTACTCAACTTTTCAGAGAGAAGAAGGATCCTCTGGTGTCTCTTGGCAAAGCACATATCTGTTCCCAGGAGACTTTCTCCAGCCGTAATCCCAAGTAGGCACTATTGCAAATTTAAATGGCATGTATTCTGTTAGGGATTTAGGACTAGGTTTTAATTTAAAAATGAAGTTTCCTCAACTTTTTAAAGAATCAAACAATAGTTGGTAGGTGTATTTCATTGTCTTTATTTATTTAAGACTTTATTTGAGATAGAAAGTGCAGGAGAGCTGGAGTACGAGTCCCTGCCCCACCGCACAAGTCGGGGAGGGGCGGATGGAGAAGTAGACTTCCCCCTGAGCAGGGAAGCCTGACACAAGGCTAATCCCAGGACCCCGGAATCATGACCCGAGCCATCGAGGCACCCCCTCATTGTCTTTAATTTAAACTTTCAGAATATGAGGTATAGCAGTGCATGCAAAGAAACCTCACAAATGGTTGCATAGTTTAACAATTCTAAGAGAAATATACATGGAATCACCACCATGTCAGGAAGTGGAGCATTGCCAGTACTCAGGAGCACCCCTTCCAAATCATAACCTCCTTCCCAGAAGCCACTACCTTGACTTACATGATAATCATTTGTTTGTTTCTCTTTGTAGTTTTGTCACCTATATTTGCATCCCTAAAGAGTATAATTTTACTAGGTTTTTTTTTAACTTCATACATAGAATCATCCTGTGTGCGTTTTGTGTTGGCTTTCTTTTGCTTTGTTTGTGTGCTGCATCCATGAGGTTACCATACTTATTTTCATTGCTGTTTCATGATATATGTCACAGTATACTTATTTGTCCTATGTTTACAGATACTTGTGTTGCTTATAGCTTCTCACTACCAAGAACAGTGCAGCAGAGAACATCCTTAGACATTTTCTGTTGTTTTTGTGAAACTTCTGTAGGTAATAAGTGTCAGAGTGGAATTGCTTTGCTAGATAATGCCAGTTTTCTGAGTGATTTTAACCATTTACTCTCCTACCAGCAGTATGTCAGAGTTCCAGTTGCTTTACATCCTTGCAAATACTCAGTATTATCCGTTTAAACTCTTCTCGTGGGTCTGTAATAATATCTTCTGTGATTTTACTTTTCTTTTCCTTGGTTACTACTAATGTTGGGCACTGTTTAATTGATTAATTGGATAGCCTCTTTTCCAAATTGCCTATTCAGTCTTTTGCCTGTTTTTCAGTTTTTCTTATTGATTTGTTGGACTTCTTTCTGTATTTTGGTTAGTAGCCCCTTGTCAATTATATGTTTTAAGAATATCTTCTCCTACTCTGTGATTCTCTTTTCACCCTCCTAAATAGTGATGTCTTAGATTCTGTTCTGTAGAGGCAGGGCCTGAAATAGGGATTCTTGTTCAAGTGGTATATTGGGAAATGTGCTCAGGAAAAGGAGAATGAGGGAAGCAGGATGGGGGGGAGGGGGAGAAGACTGGTATAACCAGGTGAGGTGGCAGTTTTCCAGAGAAGGGACATTTGCCGGTTATCAACTGACACTCCAATGAGAAGGTTGGGTGTACTGGCTAGTGGAGACTCTGGTTGGGTTACTAATAGTATTCTCTACATTCCATTGGGATACATTCTTCTTTTTTTTTTTTTTTTTTAAGATTTTATTTATTTATTTGACAGAAAGAAACACTGAGAGAGGGAACACAAGCAGCGGGAGTGGGAGAGGGAGAAGCAGACTTCCCGCTGAGCAGGGAGCCCTGATGCGGGGTGCAATCCCAGGACCTTGAGATCATAACCTGAGCTGAAGACAGATGCTTAACGACTAAGCCACCCAGGTGCCCTGAGATACATTCTTTTCTTTTCACTCCACCCAGATACAGCTCCAGGATTCTGGTTGGTCACAATTTTTGGGAAAATTTACAAGAGGAATGTTAGTGGAACAAACTACAATCCCTGCTGCCACAGCCAGTACAAAAAAATGTAACTACTGCTCATTACCTTCCTCATCTACAGTCTATTCTAGTTTCCTCTCCTTTGTCCCTTGAATGTTTGGAGAGTGCAGTGATAGAGCCACCTGGTTCTGGAAGTTAGCTGTGTTTTGTTGTGTTATTTTTAACGACAGATTCAATGTTTTTAATGGTTCTGACGGTTTTTAAATTTTCTTCTTTATTTTTACTAAGTGATATTTTTCCAAAAGTTGGCCCCTTTAAAGGTTTCACATTTATTTATGTAAGATTGTTTATACTATTCCTTGTTATTATAATGTCTGTGACATCTGTAGTGATGTGCTCCTTTTCATTACAGTTTGATTTTTACGTTTTCTCCCTTTTATTCTTCCTTAGTTTCAGTGGTATTTCCTTTCACAGAACCAACTTTTGTCTTCATTGATATTCTCCACAGTAAGCTGGTTTTCTCTTTCATTAAGTTCTGCTCTTTTATTTTTTTTCATTCTACTTTTCTTAAAAATATTTTTATTTTTATTTATTTTATTTTTTCAAAGATTTTATTTATTTAGGAGCACCTGGGTGGCTCTGTGGGCTGGACCTCTGCCTTTGGCTCAGGTTATAATTCCAGCAACCTGGGATTGAGCCTCACATTGGGCTCCCTGCTCAGTGGGGGGTCTGCTTCTCCCTATCCCTCTGCCCCCGACTCCCTGCTTGTATACCCTCTCTGTCTCCCTGTCTCAAATAAATAATTTATTTATAACTTATATAATAAATTATTTATTTATTTATTTATTTGAGAGAGTGAGCAAGAGAGAAAGCAGGAGCGGGGAAGCTGCAGGTGGAGAGAGAAGCAGGCCCCCTGCTGAGCAGGGAGCCTGTTGTGTGGCTCCATTCCAGGACCCTGGGAAGATTTATTAATTAACCCACTAGACCACCAAGGCGCCCCTCATTTTTGTCCTTTTGATTCTTTCCATTTAAGGCTACACATTTTCCTGCAAATACTGCTTAGTGGGTGCTCATAAGTTTTAATATGTGGTATACTAGCCATTTATTTCTAAATATTTTCTAATTTCCATTGTGATTTCCCCTTTGACTCATAGGTATTTTAGAAATGTGTTTCTTAATTTTTAAACATATGAGTATTTTCTGGTTCTTTTATTATGGTCCATGAGCTTGTTCCATATAATTTTAATCCTTTGAAATTTGTTGAAATTTGCATTAAGGCTTTGTTTATGGCCCATTTTTATAAATGTTGCATGTGTGCTTGAAAGTAATGTGACTTCTGCAGTTACTGGTTTCAGTGTTATGCATTCCACTAGGTCAGATTTATTAATTCACATCTTCTGAGTTTATTTTTGCCTAATCTAGCTATTACAAAGAGAGATGTGTTAAAATATCCAACTAAGATTATGAATTTGCTTATTTCACCTTCTATTTTTTTGCTTTCTATCTTTGAGCCATATTAAGTGTATACAAATAAAAACTTGTTATGTTTTCCTGGTGAATTAACCTTTTATCATTATAAGGTTGCCCTTTTCATCTCTAGTTAAAGAATGGTGGATTTTTTTGTTTGGTTGGTTGATTTAGGTAGTGGGGGGAGGCCTTAAATTCTATCTTATCTGATACCAGTGTAACTACTTTTTTTTAGTTAATCTATGCAAGGTATATCTTCTCCCATCCTTTCAGTTTCATTCTTTTTGTGCTGTGTGTTTTAAATATGTCTTTTTTATAAATAGCATGTGTGCTTTGCTTTTTTATCACCTGTTTTTAATCTCTTCATTGGAAAATTTGATTCTTATTAATGTCACCACTGATGTACTTAGGGTTAAGTTTGCCTTAATATTTTATCCTTTGAATATATTTGTCTTGCTAGTACTCTGTTTTGCTTTAGCTCTTCCTTCCTTTTGGAATATTTTTAGTCATTTACTCTTTTTCCTTCTAGTTTGGATATTATGCACTTGCTCTTCTTGAATGGTTACCTTTGAAATTTTAAACCGAAGTTGATAAGTTATGGAGGTGATAAATATCCCACTCTTCTTTTGGACAGTACGGGGACCTTAGACCACTTGATCTCTTATTTTTCCCATCTTGCTTAGTGGTAGACTAGTCTTAACACAGTGTGTCAGCTTTGATTAGAGTCGGTTAAGGACCCAGAATAAATGTGATGAGGGAGGAAAAAGGTGAGAGAACAAAGAATTTGAGAAAATGATATGATTTTGTCAGGACTCTCTTGGTTGCAAGTGATCACCTTATTAGACTCTCTGGACTTTAAAAAGAAAATCTGTTTGCTTATAAAACTGCATAGTGGATCCAAGGGTTCAAAAAATCTTTTTAGGATTTTTTAGGAGTATCTCCCTCTCTCTCTCTCTCTCAGTCATTCAGCCTTGCGTGTCTTAATTCAGCTTCATTCCTCAAGTGAACTCTTCCAAGTTACCCCACCACTGGCACCCAAGTGCCATTCCTCAAGTGAACTCTTCCAACTTGTCCTACCACTGATGGGATCTTCTGATTCTGCTTTGGGTCAAGTATGAGGTGGAGGGTTGAGGCACTATGAATGATAGTCCCACCTCTAAATGGACTAACTGGAGTGGGAGCAGAGTTCCTCTGAGGAACCAGAAGAGGGAAGGTGTGCTGGGCAGACAAAAATTATAGCGACCTCAGTCCACTGTGCCGAATAGTGACTTGGAAGAGTAACACACAGAAAGAAGAGGGTGTGATTGGAATTAACTCAGTTATTCTGTACAAGAAAAAGGGAGAAGACATCACTTCTTCATGAGCTCATTGATAGGGAAGGAGGAATCTGGCCAGGCAGTTCCTTCACCCACCAACCAATTCCAGTGGCAGTGCTTTGGCCTTGTTGGTGGTCCACAGTAGCAGAGAAGAGGGAGAGCTAGTGTGGGCTGTCTAGTATGTGGATGTGTATTCAGCATGTCAGCTGTGGTGCTGGCTATTCCCACGGGCCTTTCTAAGAGCATCTTCTACATCCACAACTCCTGTTCATGTCAGCCCCACATAACCATGTTTTTTCCCATAAGGTCTTGCTCTATTCCTACTCCCTAGTCAGAATTTCATGGGCCAGAGCTGAATGTCAGACACAAGAACAGCCAATTCATAGGCTCACCAATGACCTGTGATATGAACTACTGGAAAAAAAGATGCACGTTCATAGAAATTTGAACTGGGGATTGTGGAAGAGCACTTAACTACAGAAATTGAGGCTAAAATGGTATGTAGATTCAGGCTTTTGAAGAGTTCTGGCTAGCTGGTATTATGGGGAAGCAGAAGCACTGAGAGAGAAAAAAGTGTTTATAGACTCCAGGTAAAAGGAGAATGGAGCTGACCCATGAGGAATGGCTGAGTCATGTGATGAGCCCCCACAGGCAACCGCATGGGGCTGCTGTGGATCCAAACCTTTCATCCTACACCCTGGAAAATCCAACCCTACTACGATCCTATTCCATAATATCCTCAATAGCCCACATAGGTTTATGTGCTAAGTCCTTCCTTTGCACTTGCTGAGATCAGAAGACTCACTAGAACAGATATTCAGAACTTGGAGGCAGTGTCCACATGGGTGAATTTCTGTTAATGCCAATGACTGCTCTGAAAAGAAATCTCACTCTTCTTGTCATTGGATGGTTAGCAGCTATAAAACTTTTCGGCTTGATGACAATAAATAATACACCCACTGCTTGGCCGGCTGTCAGTGTCTGCATTGTTGGCCATGTAGCAGGGCAGTGGGCTTGGCAGTGAGCTCCATTCCCTCTGTGATCTTGTTCCTTACCTCACAACAGAAAACCCTAAATTATTGCCTATAATTAATTTTCTTTCTAAGATATTGGAGGTTTGGTTCAAATGCTTACAATGAAAGAAAGGAACTTAGGGACAGGAAAAGGTCCTAGGAGAGAAGGAATTCATCACCATTTATTGTGTGTTTACTATGTGTCAGGCACGATGTTAAGTGATTTCCATCCATTCTCTCATTTCAGCCTCACAACAACTCCCTAAGGTATTATTATCCCCACTTTTATGGATAAGCTCAGACACAGGATGGTTTGACTCCATTGAATGTGTAATTTTGGGTGTAAAGTAACAATCACTTGGTGTGGAATTGCCTCAAGCTGAGAGCAGTTAAGGAGAAATGTGGGAGCCGTGTGTAGTGGCGTGGGAGTCAGGAGGTAGTGGGAAAGGCTCTGATCAGGTGTTCTCTCCACAGACCATGCCTGGGAGGAGCCCCAGTAATCTCATGCACTAATGCATAGTTGCAGGATTAAATTCATCCTCATTTCATGATCTGTGAGTGTATGTGTCTGTGTGGTGAGGTTAGAAGGTCCTCCTCCATCATTTCCCAAGTTTAGAACCCCAGAAGCTCAGGAAGGGAACTAGGAGGCAGGCCGCTGCAACAGAAAGAACAGAGGCTCCAGACTCAGTCCAGGTGAGGAACCACAGCTTACTAACTAAATAAAAGGAGTAGCTTTATTCCTGGAATTGGGGATAAGAAGACCCCTGCCTCTTACATTGCTGTAATTGCTCATTGAGATGACATATAAAAGGTACCTGGCATTTAGTAAGCCCTCGACACACCATTCCCTGCCCTCTCCAGGTCACCCAGTTGATGAGCATCTGGACTAAAACCCAGGTTTTGGAATTCCCAACCCAGTGCACTCTGTAGGTGAACCACCATGAATGGTCAACCACACTCGGCATTAAATGTGCATCAGAACACAGCCTTCTGGTCTATGCCATCAAATTTCAAAGCTAAAATAAGAAACAGCTGGTTATTTTTCAGGCTGAGGAGGGCTGAGGCTTAAAGAAATGATGAAAAGCCCAGCTGAGATTTTTGTCCTTTTCAAAGTTTTAAGTTTTGTCTCATTTCCAATAGAATGTGTATAGGTATGTATACAGGGCTCTTTCTTGATTTACAGTATTTTATTCTGTGTACTTTTAAAATAA
The DNA here is from genome assembly GCA_003697995.1 of Taxidea taxus jeffersonii. NCBI lineage: Eukaryota > Metazoa > Chordata > Mammalia > Carnivora > Mustelidae > Taxidea > Taxidea taxus. Next base: position 218,877 of record ML103594.1, on the reverse strand, counting down.
AATCCACAAAACTTGAGAGACATTTACTTTGATTTGAAGAAAGATCTACAATTAACCTGTTACAGTTGCTTCATTAATTCAGTTTATAGTAATTTACACTGGTGTTTAGTGTGCTTCATAACATGGGAAGATGTATTTTTTTTCCCTTCATCAATTCTAGATAGAGTTCTTTTTTTTTTTAAGATTTTATTTATTTATTTGACAGAGAGAGACACAGCAAGAAAGGGAACACAAGCAGGGGAAGAGGGAGAGGGAGAAGCAGGCTTCGTGCTGAGCAGGGAGCCAGATGCTGGGCTTGATCCCAGGATGCTGGGATCATGACCTGAGCTGAAGGCAGATGCTTAATGGCCGAGCCACCCAGGCGCCCCTCTAGATAGGGTTCTGAGCTGTCCTAGAATCTCCCCTACCCCCCCTTTTTTTTAATTAAAAGCAAAATTATTGCCACTTTGATACTGATATGGCCTCCCATAGGTAGGATGTATGTGTATTTTCTTTAGTAAACAATGAGGAACATGGCAGCTGATTGTATAATGTACACAGCAGAGTTATGAAGTCCCCGCCCTCAAGATTACCCAGTGAGGGAGAGGCAGAACCCAAACTAAAAGCTTGTTGAATCCCTTTTATCTGAGTCCTCTCAGATAAGGGATAGGGCCTTTTATACTGGGATTCGAGGCAGTTCCCCCTGCCTGCAAAATTAACAGGAGCTCTGTGAATCCATCCAGCTGGCCTTTCTTCCTGACCCTTTCAAACTCCTGGAGCTGCTGCCAGACCGAGCTTCTTACAGCGTCCTCAGCCTGGCTAGAGGTTTCTTACCCTGCGACTTTGCTGACACTCACCTCTGTCTGCAGTCCCCTTTCCTGAATTCTCTGGATACCCCAGCCCTACCCATATCTCAGAGTGCTGCTCTTGAGAGGCAAGCTTGTCCATGAAGCTTGGGTTAGTGGTTAAAAACCTAGTCTTTGGGAGGCGCCTGGGTGGCTCAGTGGGTTGAAGCCTCTGCCTTTGTCTCGGGTTGTGATCCCAGGGTCCTGGGATTGAGCCCCGCATTGGGCTCTCTGCTCAGCAGGGAGCCTGCTTCCCTTCCTCCCCTCTCTTTGCCCACCTCTCTGCTTACTTGTGATCTCTGTCTGTCAAATAAATAAAATCTTTTAAAAAACAAACAAACAAAAACCTAGTCTTTGGGGTCAGACCTGGTTCACAGGGGGGGTTCTCTTGCTTTCTAGCAGAGTGATTTGGGTTAAGTCATTTGCCTCATTAGTTTCTCCCAGACTTAGTTTCTTCATTTGTAAAATGAAGACAGTGATACTTTAGATCGGTGCTTTTCAAACATACAGACACACAAGATCCCTGGTGATCTTGTTAAAATGCCAGTTCTCATCCACTGGGTATGGGGTGGTGCCCAAGAACTGGTGTTTCTAACCAGCTCCTTGGTCCTAGGAACAGCACTCTGAGTTGCAAAGCTTTGGAGGGATTTTAAGAGAATGAAATTATGCATGAAAAGTGCTCAATATGGTGTCTTTCAGATATTCGTGCTGAGTAAGTGGTAGCTGCTGCTGGTTTTGTTGTCTTCTATTATTACTGGCTGATTTCCCTACCTGGAGGTTCCATTTATAGTCTTTAAACAAAGGCTTTCCCTTTTATGGCACTCCTGAGCACTTCTTCACTTAAAGTGATTTTATGGTTTGGGGGCTTTGGAGAAGTAGAGATATCTTTGTCTCCTTCCAGACTTGAGGATAGGGTCTTCGTCTTATTCCTGATTCCCTTACAGTGTGGACTACATACTCAGGTTTCTTTTTTTATTCCACAAGGATCTCTGTCACAATACAAATTCAGTGGCTAATGGATTAAACAGTCTCAGCTATTCTAATATACCAGATAGTGATGATGATGATGATTATTATTCATTCATTTGATAAATGTTTATGGAGCACCTACCATGGGCAAGGCAGAGTTCTACCCATAATACAAAGCAATGATAGGAAGTTTCTGCCTTTTGGGACTTGCTCAGGGGTAGACAATAAAGAAAGAAAAGAATATTATTTATAAAAAGATAAGCTCCTTGAGGGCAGAGAATGTATATAATTCATCACCATGAATTTCCTCATAGTATGTGTCACTGTACATCTGCACACACTGTCTCACGTGTCACATGGGCAGTCCTTATAACTAGGCACTTCTGTATGTCCCTCCCACGCGCCGCACAAACCCACCCACACAAACCCAAGTGAACTATAGAGATGTCCAGTGACATCTCTATAGTTTTAGAGGTTTTAGTCCCGACCCTACCTTGCCTGCCCATCATGATGCTCAGCAGACTGGCCAGCAGACCCATTTTCTCAAAAGCAGTGGGAGCCTAGACAGCAAAACAAAACAAAGCTGTTCCAGTACCTGCTGTTGACCAGGGTCCTACACAGTTCTCTAAGCGTATTCACTCCCGATTTCTCTTTTGCAGAGTCCTTTTCCATTGCATGCCCTTTAGATGTTAGCCTGGCAAGGACTTGGTCATCAGACTTCTCTTTCTCTCTAGTGAGCTCATCCCATCCCGTGACTTCAAATGTCATTCAGGTCTCTCTCCAAATGTCACTTCCTCAGGGATCTGTTCCTTGACAACCGTATCTAAATGGCACACACGCGCATGCCCCTTAGTCTGCTTTATTTTCTCCTCATAGCATTTGTTACTATTTTTTAAATTTATTGTATGTCTCTAAAAGTAGCACTTCAGGTTGTTTACTGCTTGTCAGTGCTCAGAACAATGCCTAGTGAGATAGTGAGCAATATATGAATCTTCTTTGAATAAATGATTTTCTTTGGAAATTCTCAAAATGCTCATGAAGTGTAGTAGGACAGCCATCATGAGCCTGTTTACAGATGAGGACAGAGGTTCAGAGAGATTAAAGGATTTGCTCAAGTCACAACACTGGGAAGCAGTAGAGCTTGCTTGTTGAGAGCCAAGTCTTATGGGGCTCACCTCCCAAGAGGGTGCCCTCTGCCCCACCGGCTGAGGCTGGGGGCACCTGGTGACTCAGAGAGTTAGGAGGATGCCACATAGAAGCCCTGAATTCTCACACTCTTGGGAACACACAAAGGGAACAACTTGAGGCTTACCTCAGGCCCTGTTCCCTCCCGTCCCAAACAAGTCCCCACTGTTGTTTTTCCGGCTCTTTCCAGGCTCACACTCTAGGTGCACAAGCCCTAAGGGACATTCGTTACTTTTAATTCCATAGCTCAGAGGCCCCACTGGCAAAAAGGAAGGGCAAAACTTGAATACTTTTTTTTTTTTTTTTAAGTGTTACCTGGTTATAGAAATCCCTGTTGCTGCATGGATCCCCATGGATTAGTGTAAAAGTACAGTAAATAAAGCCAATGGAACAATAGGGAGTATGACAGATGAATAAAAGGATATCCTCTGAGTTCAGGGGGAGTCCTCGGGGTAGAATTATCAGCCTCATTCTAGATTCAGCCTGTGGGGTATTGCTAGAGTTGGGGACATGGCCAAGTTTAGAGGAAGGCACGTGCTCAAGGGTGGGAAATCTCTGCTGGCATATCTTCCTTCCCTTGACAGGCCTGCCGCAGGACCCTTAGCTTTCACTGTGGTGTGGGCTTCTTGGAATCCTAAGAAAACTGAAGCTCCAGTAGTTTCCATGCCAGGCAGCTTTGCCCCAAATCTTCTGGAGGCCCTCACATAATCCTGAGGGAAGGAAACCGTCATTTAGTATTTGCTAAGTTGTAAATTTCTGCTATAACTGTTCTACCCGACCTACCTCTCATGGATGAATCTAGAACTCTGATCAGGCCACTCTTCTCCTGAGGAACCTACAGTAGACAGAGTACAAGCTTCCAGGTTTGGCATCTAAGGCCTATACCAACATGCAACATGTATAAGAGAGCAGAACTCCAGTGGCTCCAGGGGAACAGAACTGAGACCAACTGAAGAAGTAACTAAGAGCTAGATTTTGGCTCAGTCTTGGGAAGTACACTAACGGTAGCTTCAGACAAACCATGGAATGGGCATCTCAGGGTATCTGGGAGCTTCCTACTAGTGCCGTTTGGAGTTTCACATGCTCTATCAGGAAGGCCTAGGTTACTGTGGTAACAGCCCCTAAATTCTCAGTGTCTTAACTCAAAACAGAGAATTATGTTTTGTGCATGATATGTGTCTGTTTCAGGTTAGCATGGGGATGCTGGTTGTCCTCCCAGAGTAGCCATGGGTCTCAAATGTTGCCATTTGTGCTGCCCGAGAAAAACAGAACTCAGGATGATCTTGCATAGGCAGTTAAGTCTCTAGTCCAGAAGTAGCACACACCCCTTCTGCTCAAAACTCATTGATTAATACTAGCCATGTGGCCCACCCAACCACTGGAGGGACCACTGCGTTCCTATCAATAACCCAGGAGGGGAAACTGGGACTAGCTGGTAAAAAGCACTAATTCCCAACACAGTAGACATTGGATCTCCTCATGGTTGCAGAAATCCTCTGGGGTAGTATCAGGGTCTCCAGTTTATATATGAGGAAACGGAAGCCCAGGGCATTAAGTGACTTGCTCAAGGTCTCCTACAACGTGGTCCAGATCTTCTGACTTCGAGACGATACAGGGAGGGCCATATCACCAAGAGGAGTGAAAGCTGAGGGGATCTGTTTATTGAGGGTGCTGTGTCAAAGTGGGGAATGGAGGCCCCTTTTTTTTTTTTTTTTTAGTTTTTTTTTTTTTTAGTTTTTTTTTTTTAATTTAATTTCTTTTCAGTGTAACAGAATTCATTGTTTAAGCACCACACCCAGTGCTCCATGCAATATGTGCCCTCCATAAAACCCATCACCAGGCTCCCCCACCCTCCCATCCCCCGCCCCTTCAAAACCCTCAGATTGTTTTTCAAAGTCCATAGTCTCTCATGGTTCATCTCCTCCTCCAATTTCCCTCAACTCCCTTCTCCTCTCCATCTTCCCATGTCCTCCGTGTTATTTGTTATGCTCCACAAATAAGTGAAACCATATGATAATTGACTCTCTCTGCTTGACTTATTTCATTCAGCATAATCTCTTCCAGTCCCGTCCATGTTGATACAAAAGTTGGGTATTCATCCTTTCCGATGGAGGCATAATACTCCATAGTGTATATGGACCACATCTTCCTTATCCATTCATCTGTTGAAGGGCATCTTGGTTCTTTCCACAGTTTGGCAGCCGTGGCCATTGCTGCTATGAACATTGGGATACAGATGGCCCTTCTTTTCACTACATCTGTATCTTTGGGGTAAATACCCAGTAGTGCACTTGCAGGGTCATAGGGAAACTCTATTTTTAATTTCTTAAGGAATCTCCACACTGTTCTCCAAAGTGGCTGCACCAACTTGCATTCCCACCAACAGTATAAGAGGGCTGAATGGGGGCCCTTTTTATACAGTCACCAGGGAGCTTGGTAAGCATGCAGATAATTGGTTTTACCCCAGAGATTCTCATTCTGGAGATCTGAAATGGGGCTAGGAACAGGCCCTGGGTGATTCTGAGGTAGAGGACCAAGAGCCATGTGTTAAGAACCACTGTTAGGGGAAGTTTCTCCAAGTCTGGTTTAAAAATGTTCTTTCCTCTTGAGCTCTATAAGCTGCAGTAATGCTCAATTCTTGCTATCCCAGGTTGTCCATCTCCTACCAAGCTTTTCTCATCCCAGTACCCCCACACTCCATAAGGGTTATATTTACAAAACAAATGAACTCAGGAATAAAAGGGATTTTTATTTTTTAATTTTTTATTCACAGTGGAACTTCAAGAATTTCTACATGAAAATATCTTTATGGATGCAGGAAACTTGAATAGAGAGGGAAGGTCCTTAAAACTGGTTTATATAGTTAATTAATTAATTAATTTTATTGACATAATGTATTATTTGTTACAGGTCTGTGAATCATTAGTCATAGACAATTCACAGCACTCACCATAGCACATACCCTCCCCAGTGTCCCTCACCCAGCCACCCTATCCCTCCCCATAATCTCCCAGCAACCCTCAGTTTGTTTCCTGAGATTGAGAGTCTCTTAAGGTTTGTCTCCCTCCCTGGTCCTATCTTGTTTCATTTTTTTCCCTCAGTAATCCCCATGACACCCCGCCCTGCCTCTCAAATTCCTCATATCAGGGAGATCATATGATAATTGTCTTTCTCTGATTGACTTATTTCACTTAGCATAATACCCTCTAGTTCCATCCACATCATTGCAAATGGCAAGAATTCGGGGGTGGGGGGTGGGAGGTGATGGCTGCATAGTATTCCATTGTGTGTGTGTGACCACATCTTCTTTATCCGTTCATCTGTTGATGGATATCTAGGTTCTTTCCATAGTTTGGCTATTGTGGACATTGCTGCTATAAACATTGGGGTGCACATGCTCCTTCAGATCATGACATTTGTATCTTTAGGGTAAAAACCCAGTAGTGCAATTGCTGGGTGGTAGGGTAGCTCTGTTTTCAACTTTTTGAGGAACCTCCATACTGTTTCCCAGAGTGGCTGCACCAGCTTGCATTCCCACCAACAGTATAGGAGGGATCCCCCTTTTCCACATCCTTGCCAACACCTGTCATTTACTGACTGGTTAATTTTACCCATTCTCATTGGTGTGAAGTGGTATCTCACTGTGGTTTTGATTTGTATTTCCCTGATGCCGAGTTATGTTGAGAACTTTTTCATGTGTCTGTTGTCCATCTGGATGTCTTCTTTGCAGAAATGTCTGTTTATGTCTTCTGCCCATTTCTTGATTAGATTATTTGTTCTTTAGGTGTTGAGTTTGCTAAGTTCTTTATAGATTTTGGATCCTAGCCCTTTATCTGATATGTCATTTGCAAATATCTTTTCCCGTTCTGTTAGTTCTCTTTTGGTTTTGTTGACTGTTTCTTTTGCTCTGCAAAAGCTTTTGATCTTGATGAAGTCCCAATAGTTCATTTTTGCCCTTGCTTCCCTTGCCTGTGACAATATTTTGTTGCTGCGGCTGAGGTCAAAGAGGTTGCTACCTATGTTCTCCTCAAGGATTTTGATGGATTCCTGTTTCACATTGAGGTCATTCATCCATTTTGAATGTATTTTTGTGTGTGGTTCAAGGAAATGGTCCAGTTTCATTCTTCTGCATGTGGCTGTCCAATTTTCCCAACACCCTTTGTTGTCTTTTTTCCATTGGACATTCTTTCCTGCTTTGTCAAAGATTAGTTGACCATAGAGTTGAGGGTCCATTTCCAGGCTCTCTATTCTGTTCCATTGATCTATGTGTCTATTTTTGTGCCAGTACTATACTGTCTTGATGATGACAGCTTTGTAATAGAGCTTAAATTCTAGAATTGTGATGCCACCAACTTTGGCTTTCTTTTTCTACATCCTTCTGGCTATTTAGAGTCTTTTCCGGTTCCATATAAAGTTTAGGATTATTTGTTCCATTTCTTTGAAAATGATAGTCTTCCAATCCATGAGCATGGAACATTTTCCCATTTCTTTGTATCTTCCTCAATTCCTTTCATGAGTACTTTATAGTTTAATGAGTACAAATTCTTTGCCTCTTTGGTTAGATTTATTCCTAGGTATTTTATGGTTGTGGGTGCAATTGTAAATGGGATCAACTCCTTAATTTCTCTTGCTTCTTCTGTTTTGCTATTGATGTATGGAAATGTAACTGATTCCTGTGCATTGATTTTATATCCTGACACTACTGAATTCCTGTATGAGTTCTAGCAGTTTTAGAGTGGAGCCTTTTGGGTTTTCCATTTAAAGTATCATATCATCTGCAAAGAATGAGAGTTTGACTTCTTCTTTGCCCATTTGGATGCCTTTTATTTCTTTTTGTTGTCTGATTGCTGAGGTTGGGACTTCTAGCACTATGTTGAATAACAGTGGTGATAGTGGGCATCCTGCCTTGCTCCTACTTTAGGGGGAAAGCTCTCAGTTTTTCCCTGTTGAGAATGATATTCGCTGTGGGTTTTTCATAGATGGCTTTGATGATACTGAGGTATGTATTCTCTTTCCCTACACTGTGAAGAGTTTTGATCAAGAAAGGATGCTATTTTGTCAAATGCTTTTTCAGCATCTACTAAGAGTGTCATATGGTTCTTGCTCTTTCTTTTATTAATGTATTTGATCACATTGATTGATTTGCGGATGTTGAGCCAAACTTGCAGCCCAGGAATAAATCCCACTTGGTCATGGTGAATAATCATTTTAATGTACTGTTGGATCCTGTTGGCTAGTATTTTGGTGAGAATTTTTGCATCCGTGTACGTCAAGGGTATTAGTCTATAATTCTCCTTTTTGATGGAGTCTTTGATTTGGGGATCAAGGTAATGCTGGCCTCATAAAATTAGTTCACAAGTTTTCTATTTCTAGTTTTTGGAACAGTGTAAGGAGAAGAGGTATCAATTCTTCTTTAAATGTTTGGTAAAATTCCCCTGGAATGCTCTCTGGCCCTGGGCTCTTGTTTCTTGGGAGATTTTTGGTGACTGCTTTAATCTCCTTAATGGTTATGGGTGGGTCTGTTCAGGTTTTGTATTTCTTCCTGGTTGAGTTTTGGTAATTTATATGACTCTAGGATTGCATCCATTTCTTCAAGATTGTCAAATTTGCTGGTGTATAGTTCCTCATAATATGTTCTTATAGTTGTTTGTATATCTTTGGTGTTGGTTGTGATCTCTCCTCTTTCATTCATGATTTTATTAATTTGGGTCCTTTCTCTTTTCTTTTTGATAAATCTGACCAGGAGCTTATCAATCTTATTAATTATTTCAGAGAACCAGCTCCCAGTTTTGTTGATCTGTTCTACTATTCTTTTGACTTCTATTTCATTGATTTCTGCTATGATCTTTATTATTTCTCTTCTACTGGATTTAGCCTTTCTTTGCTGTTCTTTCTCCAGTTCCTTTAGGTATAGAGTTAGGTTGTGTACTTGAGGCCTTTCTTGTTTCTTGAGAAAGGCTTGTATTGCTATATTTTTTTTTCTCAGGACCACTTTTGCTGTGTCCCAAAGATTTTGAACAGTTGTGTTTTCATCCTCATTTGTTTCTATGAATTTTTTTAATTCTTCTTTAATTTCCTGGTTGACCCATTCATTCTTAGTAGGCTGCTCTTTAGTCTCCATGTATTTGAATTCTTTCCAACTTTCCTCTTGTGATTGAGTTGTAGTTTCAGAGCATTGTGGTCTGAAAATATGCAGGGAATGATCCCAGTCTTTTGGTACTGGTTGAAACCTGGTTTGTGACCCAGGATGTGATCTGTTCCGGAGAATGTTCCATGTGCACTAGAGAAGAATGTGTATTCTGTTGCTTTGGGATGAAATGTTCTGAATATATCTGTGATGTCCATCTGGTTCAGGTGTGTCATTTAAAGCCATTATTTCCGGGGCACCTGGGTGGCTCAGTGAGTTAAGCCTCTGCATTTGGCTCAGGTCATGATCTCAGGGTCCTGGGATCGAGCCCCGCATCGGGCTCTCTGCTCAGCGGGGAGCCTGCTTCCTCCTCTCTCTCTGCCTGCTTCTCTGCCTACTTGTGATCTCTGTCTATCAAGTAAATAAAAAAAAATAAAATTAAAAAAAAATACAGCCTTTATTTCCTTGTTGATCTTTTGCATAGATGATCTGTCCATTTCAGTCAGGGGTTGTTAAAGTCCCCTACTATTATTGTATTATTGTCAATGTGTTTCTTTGATTTTTTTTATTAATTGGTTTATATAATTGGCTGCCCTCATCTTAGGGGTAAAAATATTTAAAATTGTTAGATCTTCTTGTTGGACAGACCCTTTAAATATGATATAGTGTCCTTCCTTATCTCTTATGATGGTCTTTGGCTTAAAAATCTAATTTATCTGATATAAGGATTGCCACCCCAGCTTTCTTTTGATGTCCATTAGCATGATAAATTATTTTCCACCCCCTCACTTTAAATCTGGAGGTGTCTTTGGGTCTAAAAATGAGTTTCTTGTAGGTGGCATACCAATGGGTCTTTTTTTTTTTTAATCCCTTCTGATATCCTGTATCTTTTGATTGGGGCATTTAGCTCATTTACATTCAGGGTAACTATTGAAAGATATTAATTTAGTACCATTGCATTGCTTGTAAGGTGACTGTTACTGTATATTGTCTCTGTTCCTTTCTGGTCTGTTACTTTTAGGCTCTTTCTTTCCTTAGAGGACTCCTTTCAATATATCCTATTGGGGTGGTTTGTGTTTGCAAATTCATTTAGTTTCTGTTTGTCCTGGAAGCTTTTTATCTCTCCTTCTATTTTCAATGACAGTCTAGCTGGATATAGCATTCTTGGCTGCATGTTTTTCTTGTTTAGTGCTCTGAATGTATCATGCCAGTCCTTTCTGGCCTGCTGGGTCTCTGTGGATAGGTCTGCTGCCAATCTAATATTTCTACTAGTGTATGTTACAGACCTCTTGTCCTGAGCTGCTTTCAAGATTTTCTCTTTGTCACTAAGACTTGTAAGTTTTATTGTTAGATGATGGGTTGTGGACCTATTTTTATTGATTTTTGAGGGGATGTTCTCTGTGCCTCCCTGATTTTGATGATTGTTCCCTTCACCAAATTAGGGAAATCCTCTGCTATAATTTGCTCCAATATACCTTCTGCCCCTCTCTCTCTTTCTTCTTCTTCTGAGATCCCAATTATTCTAATATTGTTTCATCTTATGGTATCACTTGTCTCTCAAATTCTCCCCTTGTGGTCCATTAGTTGTCTCTCTTTTGCTCAGCTTCTTTATTCTCCATCATTTGGTCTTCTATATCACTAATTCTCTCTTCTGCCTCATTTATCATAGCAGTAAGAGCCTCCATTTTTTATCACACCTCATTAATAGCTTTTTTAATTTCAATTTGGTTAGATTTTAGTTCTTTTATTTCTCCAGAAAGGGATCTTTTTTCCCCAAAAGGGGATTCTCTAATATTTTCCATGCTTTTTTTGAGCCCAGCTACCACCTTGGTAGTCATCATTCTGAACTCTAGTTCTGACATATTACTAATGTCCATATTGATTAGGTCCCTAGCCATTGGTACTATATCTTGGGGGTTTTGTTTGTTTGTTTTTTGTTTTTTTGTGGTGAGTTTTTCCGCCTTGTCATTTTATCTAGATAAGAATAGATGAATGAGAGAACAAAATACTAAAAAGGTAGCAACGACCCCAGAAAAATATACACTAACCAAATCAGAAGAGACCCAATACCGGGGAGAGAAGAAAGGGAGGAAAAAAGAAAAAAAATATATATATATATATATATATTAGACTGGTGAATAGAACAGGGCCACACACTTGATTTTGAGTGTATTTTGGTCTGTTAGAAGAAACTACCTCCCAAAATTTTAAAGAAAGAGAAACTTATATATATACAAAAATAAGGGTAAACATGGTGAAGGGATGGAATATGACTGTAAAGATGAAAATTTTAAAAGATCCTTAAAAAGGAATTGATAAGTTGGTTGAAAAAAGAGGAAAAAATGTGATCAGGCTGGAGACTAAAACAAAGCCATGTGCTAGATTTCAGGTATATTTTGATTAGAAGAAACTGTATCCCAAAATTTTAAAGAAAAAAAAAACTATATACAAAAAATAAGGTTAAGTACAATGAAGGGATAAAATATGACTAACAATAAAAAATTTTTTAAAAAGGTAAAATAGTTTAAAAACATTAAAATAGGAAAGAGGAAAAAATTTTTTAAATATTATAAGAAAAAGAAAACAAAATTTAAAAAAATTTAACTTTGAAAGACCAAAGAATCATGGGGGAAAAGCCATGAATTCTATGCATTGCTTTCCCCAGCTCTGGAGTTCCGCAGTTCTCATTGATTGGTAAACTTGGTCTTGTGTGGATATTCTTACTAATCTTCTGGGGGAGGGTCCTCTTGCCCCGTGATTCTCAAATGTCTTTGCCCGAGGCAGAATTACACCACCCTTGCCAGGGGCCAGGCTAAATAATCTGCTCAGGCTTTTGTTCCCTGAATGCTTTCCATAGAGCTTTGGAGGACAGGAATGAAAATGGCGGCCTCCAAGTCTCCCACCCCACAGGAGCTGAGAGCTCGGGTCCCCACCCCTCAGTGCGCCCTCAGAGAAAAGCAGTCAATCACTCCCATCTCCCTGGTCTCCTGCCGCACTCCATGCTCACCTGCCCTGTGACCAAGCGTTCCTATCTCTGGCGCACAGCCCCGTTTGGAGTCTCTAAACCCAGCAGGTTCCTGCCATGCACTCCCGCGCCACTCCTCCTGGAGGACAAGGAGGGGGTCTCTCTGGATCTGCCCCTTGTGGGGTCCCTGCTGGAAGAATAGTGGTCCGACTGTGCCTCAGATCATGGTTTAAGGTAACCCCAAGCTGAGAGACCCTCCTTGGCTCAGTCTCTGTAGCCGGCCTCCCTGCTCCGATACCTGGGAGCTCTGCCACACTCAGACACCCCTGGTCTTTTTGTGACCCCATAGGTCCTGAGACCACATTGTCCACATGAGGGCTCCGCCCCCTACTTAGCCTCTGGAGCAACATCCCTCACTTCTAAAAGTTCCGGTTTTGTGTTGTGCAGCTCTCTCACTTGCCAGGAGCTTACCCCTCCCCCCAGCAGTCTATCTTCTCATGTATTGCCTCAGAATCACTTCTCCATCCGTCCTACCTTCCAGGAAGTGGTCAATTTTCTGTTTCTAGAATTGCTGCTCTTCTTCTTTTCTATCTCCTGTTGAATTTGTAGGTGTTCAGAATGGTTTGATAACTATCTAGCTGAACTTCTGGGACCTGATGATATTTAGGTCTCCTATTCCTCCGCCATCTTGCCAAGTACTATCACGCAATTGATTTTTGACAAAAGTGCAAATGCAATTCAAAGGAGAAAGGATAGGCTTTTCTACAGATGGTGCTGGGACTGTTGGACAACCATAAGCCCCAAAAAATGAACTTCAAACTAAGCCTTGCACCTTAATCAAAAATTAACTCAAAATGGGTCACAGACCTGCATATAAAATGTAAAATTATAAAACTTTAAGAAAAAACATAGAAGAAAGTCTTCAGGATCCAGAACGAGGTAAAGAGTTCTTAGACTTGACACCAGAAGCACAATTCATAAAAGGAAAGGGAAGTGTCAGAAATGTAGTGCTAGTTTGGTGCTAGCATAAGGATTAACAAATGGATCCATGAAATCGAATAAATCACCCAGAAATAGACCCACACTACTGTCATTCGATTTTGAACAAAGGCACCAAAGCAAACCAACTGGGGAGAGGAGATTCTTTTCCACAAACGGTTCTGGAATAACTTACTTTCAACCATTGCTTCATACCATTACAAAAATTAATCCATGATGGGGCACCTGGGTGGCTCAGTGGGCTGAAGCCTCTGCCTTCAGCTCGGGTCATGATCCCAGGTCCTGGGATCAAGTCCCACATCGGGCTCTCTGCTCTGTAGGGAGCCTGCTTCCTCCTCTCTCTGCCTGCCTCTCTGCCTCCTTGCAATCTCTGTCAAATAAATAAACTATTTTTTAAAAAATTAAGTAATGATGGATCATAGATCAAAATATAAAAGTTAAACCACAAAGCGTTTAAAAGAAAATATAGGAGAATATCTTCACAACATGGGAATTAGCAAAAACTTCTCAGTTAAAAGGAATCAGTCATTTGAAAAAGATGAGTTAGACTTCAGCAATATTTAAAACTTCTCATCAAAAGACACCATCAAGAAAATGAAAAGATTGGGGTGCCTGGGTGGCTCAGGGGGTTAAAGCCTCTGCCTTCAGCTCACGTCATGATCCCAGGGTCCTGGGATCAAGCCCCACATTGGGCTTTCTGCTCAGCGGGGAGCCTGCTTCTCCTTCTCTCTGCCTCTCTGCCCACTTGTGATCTCTGTCAAATAAATAAATAAAATCTTTAAAAAAAAAAAAAAGGGAAAAAAGAAAATGGGTGCCTGGGTGGCTCAGTGGGTTAAAGCCTCTGCCTTCAGCTCAGGTCAAAAAAATAAAAATTAAATTAAAAGATAAGCTACAGACTGGGAGAAAATATTCATAGAACATATATCTGGCAAAGGATATATTAGAAAGTCCTATATTTGAATAACAAAAAGATTACCCAATAAAAAAAAGTAGGAGATGTGAGCACACTCAAGGGAAATTGAAATGTATGTCCACAAAGCATTCGTGTAAGAATACTCCCAGCAGCAGTATTCATAATAGCCCCAAATTGGAAACAGTTCAGTCTTCCATCTGTAGGAGAATTGATTTTTTAAACCTGTGATATATCAATATATTATACAATGAAATAACTGCTCAGCAATAAAAAGGGATGAACTACTGATACATGCAACAAAATAGATGAATCTCAAAAATGTAATACTAAGTGAAGGAAGCCTTAGCACTTCTCATCATGTTCTCTGCATGTTTCCATTTATATGACATTCTAGCAAAACTAATGTATACTGTAAAATTCACAACAGTGGTTGCCCCTTGGGATTTGGTGTAGGAATTGACAGAAAAGTCATGAGGGAATTTTCTGGGGTGATGGTAATATCCTATTTTTGATACTAGTTGGAATTACACATGTGAATGCCTTTGTCAAGATTCTGCAGATGCACATTGTGGCACATTTGTACCATGGAATGCTCCTCAACTTTATAAAGAAAAGGATTAGTGATGTGCACAACTTGAATGAATCTCTAAGGAGCTATGCTGAGTGAAAAAAAAGCAATCCCAAGAGATTATGTACTGTATGATTCCATTTACATGACATCTTGGAAGTGACAGTGTTTTAGAAATGGAAGACAGGGGATGCCTGGGTGGCTCAGTTGATTAAGCGGCTGCCTTTGGCTCAGGTCATGGACCCAGGGTCCTGGGATCAAGTACCACATCAGGCTCCTTGCCCAATGGGGAGCCTGCTTCTCTCACTGCCTCTGCCTGACTGTGCTCTCTCTCTCTGACAAATTAATAAATAAGATCTTTTAAAAAAGAAAAGAAATGGAAGACAGATTAATGGTTGTAAAGGATTAAGAACAGGGAAGAGGAGAGGCACCTGGGTGGCTCAGTCCATTAAGCGTCTGCCTTCAGGTCAGGTCATGATCCCAAGGTCCTGGGATAGAGCCCCATATATAGCACCCAGCAACACAGGAAGCCTATTATCCCTCTCCCACTGCCCCTGCTTGTGTTCCCTCTCTTGCTGTGTCTCTCTCTGTCAAATAATAATAATAAATAAAATCTTAAAGAAAAGAACAGGGAAGAGGCATCAGGATGGTAGGTGTGATTATAAAGAAGTAACATGAAGGATCTTGTGGTATCAGGACTTTTTAGTGCCTTGATTGTGGTAGTGGATACCCAAACCTACACAGATGATAAAATTGTATAGAATGTAATGCAAACGGATACAAAAATGAGTCCAAGTGAAACTGGAGACATCCAAATAAGGTGGTAGGTTGTCTCAATGTCACTATGCTGATGGTGATTATAGTTTTGGAAAGTGTTGCCACTGTGTTCAACTGAGAAAGTATATAAGAGATTTCTCTAATATTATTTCTTACAACTGCAGATGAGCCTGTAATTATCTGCAGTTACCTCAGTAAAAATTTCAGTTAAAAATATTTCTTAGAGGGATGCCTGGGTGGCTCAGTCAGTTAAGCATCTGCCTTCAGCTCAGTTCATGATCCCAGGGTCCCAGGCTGGAGTTCCCACATCAGGCTCCCTGCTAAGCAGGAAGCCTGCTTCTCCCTCCCCCTCTGCCTGCCACTCCCCCTCCTTGTACTTTCTCTCTCTCTCTCTGACAAATAAGTTAATAAAACCTTTTTAAAATATTTTTTTCTCGGGGCGCCTGTGTCGCTCAGTGGGTTAAGCCTCTGCCTTCGGCTCAAGTCATGATCTCAGGGTCCTGGGATCGAGTCCCACATCGGGCTCTCTGCTTGGCAGGGAGCCTGCTTCCTCATCTCTCTCTCTGCCTGCCTCTCTGCCTACTTGTGATTTCTCTCTGTCAAATAAATAAAAATCTTTAAAAAAAAAATTTTTTTTTTTTCTCTTAGAGAAATGTCTAATACCATGTCTGGGGAGGAAATGTAGAAACTGAGCCAGGAACATCTTGACATATCACGTGGCAAGGAATCTATCAAAGATTACTGAGGTTATGTCAAAATGACTGAGGAAGCAAATTGGGGCCAAAGATGTCTCAATTTGAGCTTCCGTATGAATAGCAGTTTCAAAGACTTTAAACCTCTAAAATAGGTTTAAATCCATGAATTCATCATAATAGTTTAAACACACACAGTTGGTTACCTTCAAAGAATAATGGAACCATGGAACCAATTCATGGTCTTGACACCTGGAAAATGAAAGAGGCCTTTCCTGAGGGTACGGTACAATGGGGTAATCAAATGGTATTTGAGGAGAAGCATTTTCTTCACCAAAGAAATCAACCAAGTGATACAGTTAGGATTCTCACCATTTTGTTACCTCCAGGGAATTAATGGATCTAGGTATTGAGCATCAGTGGACACTAACATCAAAAAAAGAGATGGCCAGACTTGTGGAAATTTGATGATAAAAACTTGTGCCCTTGCTAAAGGGATTGCACCTGAGTCTGATCAAGCCTCTGGATCCAGCTGCCAATGTGCAGAAAATACAGAAGACAGGGCAACAAGTTGAACTCTCCCATGAGAAAGCATGCAGTCAGCAAAATTCAGATGGAGACTGGTCAGATGGTTGAGCTTCAACAGGCAACTTGAAAAGAAAGGGATGGAAGGAGACCCTGTGAGTGGAATGAGAACCAAACACATATTGAACTAAAAACCTGAGGACAAAATTAAAACTCCAGAATCTAAAGATGTATACTTGGGTGGTGAAACCACAAAGATCTAAGGAAGTGATACTACAGAATCAGTAGTATTTTTACCTTTGTGGGGAGAATTGGAATGGGTGGGGCACATGAGAAGGCTTCTAGAGTAGCTGACAAAATTCTGTTTTCTGATTTCGGTAGTGGTTAGCAGGATGTTTTCCTTATAAAACAAATCACTATACAAATCACCATGTGCTCTTTTTGATTCACACTTTTTTTTTTAAAGATTTTATTTATTCATTTGACAGACAGAGATCACAAGTAGGCAGAGAGGCAGGCAGAGAGAAAGGAGGAAGCAGGCTCCCCACCGAGCAGAGAGCCCGATGCGGGACTCGATCCCAGGACCATGACCTGAGCTGAAGGCAGAGGCTTTAACCCACTGAGCCACCCAGGCGCCCTGATTCACACTTTTAAGAAGGCTGTGGTAGAACTATTCTCAGGTAGCTCTGGGAGGCCAAAAGTGGCACTTGATGTCTGAGGAGGAAGGATGAAGAAAGGCCCTGTGAACAAGGTGCTGCTGGGAGAGCGATGGTAGGTGGGATGAAGATCAGTGATGAAGCTAGAGAAATAGACCAGCTCATGAGCTGTCATCTGTGCTAGCTTTTATCCTGGAAGCCATGGGGAGCTATTGAGGAATTCTAGGCTGACAAGTGGTGTACCCATATTTACATTTTAGAAAGCTTCCCTTGGGAGCTGCATGTGAAGTGGATTGGATGGAGGAAGCAGGACTGGTTCCAGGGAGACCAGCTGAGAATCCAAATCAAAGACAGTGAGGCCAGACACAACTATGTGATAGAGAAAGGAGAGAGAAAAGGACTAATTTGAGAGTGCTTAAGGAGGTGGAAACACACAATGTGAGAGAATATCTGGGAGAGAACAGGAGAGAGGTAGAGAGAGAAGAAATCAGGGAGGTTTCCCTAGTTACTGACTGGGGTGGCAAGGTGGAAGGTGATGGTGCCATCAACTGGGACATGTGGAGCAGGCCTGGAGAGATGATAATCTATATTATTTTGTAAATTGAGATTTACAAAAAGACATACATACAATAAAATGCACAGAACAGAAGCATGCAGCCCAGTGAGTTTTTTCAGATATTTGCACACGTGTAAATAACACAGCAGTGAAGATGTAAACATTTCCTTCACTCCCGAAGTTCCCATGTGACCCCTTTAAGCGCTGTTTCAGTTTTTCTCAGTGTAGATGATTTTGTCTGTTTTTGAACTTCACCTATATGGAATCATACAATATGTTATCTTCTGCGACTGGTTTCTTTTGCTTAACATATTGTTGTGGCTCAGCTGTCTGTTGTATATATCAGTAGTTCATCCCCTTTTACTGCCGAATAGTGTAGCATTGCATGTGTACACCACACTTTATCCACTCCTCTGGTGATGGACATTTGGGTGGTTTCAGTTTTTTGTTTGTTTTAAGAATAAAATCTCTGTAAACATTCTCATATAAACCATTGTGTAGATGTACCACTGTCATTTATCTTGTGTAAATACGTAGGAGTGGAATTCCTGGGTCATAGCATAGGTGTGTGTTTAATTGCAGAAGAAGCTACCAAACAGTTTTCTAAAGTGACTGTAGTATGTTATGCTCCTACCAGCAATGTATGAGAGTTCTGGGTGCTTCACAGCTCAATGCTTTGATGCTTTCAGTATTCTTCGTTTCAGCCATTGTAGTGAGTGTGACATACATCCCTCTCGTTATGGTTTTGATACAAATCAAGTAATGAATACTAATGATGTTGAACATCTCTTGAACTTGTTGCCTGCTTGTTTTTCTTTTGTGAGGTTTCTGTTCAAACTTTTGCCTATTTTTTTTAATATTTTATTTATTTATTTGACAGAGAGAGATCACGAGTAGGCAGAGAGGCAGGCAGAGAGAGAGGAGGAAGCAGGCTCCCTGCTAAGCAGAGAGCCCGATGTGGGGCTCGAACCCAGAACCCTGAGATCATGACCTGAGCCAAAGGCAGAGGCTTAACCCACTGAGCCACCCAGGTGCCCAAACCTTTGCCTATTTTTTGTTGGATTTTTTAAATTACTGAGCTGTAGGATTTCTTGATACATTTTGAATATGAGCCCTCTGCCCTGTATGTACATTGCAAATATTTACTCCTATTCTTTCAAATGCCTTTTCATTTTCTTAATAGTATCTTTTGATGAGTAGAAAATTTTAGTTTTGAGAGACCAATTCATTATTTTTTGTCTTTTATGATTAGTACCTTTTGTGTTCTCAGAAATCTTTGCCTATCCTGAGGTTGCATATTTTCTTAGTTTCCCTTTTTTTTTTCTTTTTTTAAGATTCATTCATTCATTCATTTATTTATTTATTTTTAAAGATTTTATTTATTTATTTGACAGAGATCACAAGTAGGCAGAGAGGCAAGCAGAGAGAGGAGGGGAAGCAGGCTCCCTGCCTAGCAGAGAGCCCGATGCGGGGCTCGATCCCAGGACCTTGGGATCCTGACCTGAGCTGAAGGCAGAGGCTTTAACCCACTGAGCCACCCAGGCGCCCCTCATTTATTTATTTTAGAGAGAGTTTCTGTCTCCCCGGGGAAGGGGAGGGGCAGAGGGAAAGGAAGAAACTCAAGCAGACTCCCTGCTGGGCACAGAGTCTGACCTGGGGCTGGATCCCACAAGTTTTCTCTGAAAAAGCCTGAAAAGGTATGGCTAAAGAAGGAGGTGAAGAACGGGAGACACAGATATCACAGAGACTGCTGTGAATAAAGCAGTGTTCATGTGAGGAAGTCACAGCTACTAGGAGCCCAGCCTTTGTTCTGTGATGTTTACCAGTCCAGAGCGTAGCTGTTCTTCAGCACTCTCAAGGACTTCGGAAAGTCTTACTAGGTGATCGTTATAGAGAAACCTACATACCCAGGCCCTAATACTAATCTGTAGAGTTAAAGCCAGACCTGTTAAGATGAAGCTCAGAATTCTTGTAGACATAGTTACACATTTGTGTTTCTAGCCTTCCTGAGCCTAGACAGCTGATAGGTATGATCATCATGTTCATAAAGCAGAGAGGAAAACCAAGGCCTTGAAGAGGTTAACAACTTGATTACAGTCTGCTGTGAAGTCTGCCTATTTCCAAGTTTAGTTCCTACTTGTCTAGAGACTATAGAGTTTCAGACTTGGAAGTTGCTCTAGGTCATCTAACACAGTCCCCTTGTGTTTAGGTGGGGAAATGGACACTCATAAATGAGAGGGCTTTAAATAACAGAAATTCAAAGAAGCCAACTTGAACAAAAAGAATTTATCACAAGAGTACAGAGCTAGCTGATGGAATTCAAAAGGCAAAGCTAAAGCTGAGTTTTGGGCAGAGGCTGGAGCCATGCCTGGAGTGCTGAAGAGAAACTGGGATGCCCCTGGTTTCTGCCCTTTTTTCTGTTACTGTCTCTGATTCATTCTTCTCTCAGTGTAGACTAACTTCTGCCCCACCCCCACTCCCACCCCGGCAGAGAGAATGGTCACTAGCAACTTTTCCTGAGTTCATAGATTAGGAAAGAAGTCATTCATTCTCTTCTATTCAGGAAAGAAGTCAACCTGATTCTTTTTTTTTTTTTTTTTTAAGATTTTATTTATTTATTTGAGAGAGAGAGCAAGAGCAAGAACACAAGCAGGGGGAGTGGGAGAGGGAGAAGCAGGCTTCCACTGAGCAGGGAGCCTGATGCAGGACTCGATCCCAGGACTCTGGGATCATGACCTGAGCTGAAGGCACTTAACTATTGAGCCATCCAGGTGCCCCAGAAGTCAACTTGATTCTAAAATTGCAACTCCCATTCCCCTGGAGATCTCAGTGGCCCATTTGGAGCCAACCAGAGTCCCAACTATTTGCTGCCAAGGGTCTGGGGTAGTATTATTCTACAGACATAGCCCAGGAGCCCTGCATCTCCAAATATGTGGGGTGAATTGTTGGTTGGAATGGGGCAGAGAGCAAGGGGGCAGATGGCTGGGCAGCCAGTAGGGTAGGTGTTTAGGAGAGTAGGGTTGCATCCGTATCTAATAGCAGAGCCAAGACCCAAACCCATAGCCTGTGATCCAGCATCAGTCTTTCCTAAGGCTGCCTTACATGGGAAGACAGTGGAGATTTTTTTTTTTTTTGACAGTGGAAATTATTTGATCTGGTAATGGGAGAGACAGACAGATGGACACTCACTGCTCAGTTCTTACTCTATTGGTGTGAAGAACTAGAGATCCCTTCCTTGAGAGTCTAGGAAATCCAGAGCTCTAGGACTATAACAGCCAAAGGTGGGTTCCCTCTGTATTAGTCCAAAATCTTAGTGACGAGTTATAGAAACCCAAATCAAACCAGCTTAAGCAAAAAAGAGTATTTATTAGAAGGTCATTAGATACCTCAGAATTGAAAAAAGAACTGAAGATTGCAGGGCAGCTTCAGGAATCGAATCTGTACGACCAGGACACACAAACTTGTGATCACATTTTTCTTTCTCCTTTTCACTTTTTATCTTTCATCTCCTCATTTCTGCTCGGCTGTAGTACCACAAAGTTTTCTCCACAAGTGGGGAACATGGCTGACAGCAGGTCAGGGCCATACCCACAGAGTGTCTGGCCAAGAGAAAAGAGTCTCTTTCCTGCTGGCTCCAGGTAGAAAAATCACAAGGGAGGGACGCCTGGGTGGCTCAGTTGGTTGAGCAGCTGCCTTCGGCTCAGGTCATGATCCCAGCGTCCTGGGATCGAGTCCCACATCAGGCTCCTTGCTCAGCAGGGAGCCTGCTTCTCCCTCTGCCTCTGCCTGCCACTCTGTCTGCCTGTGCTTGCGCTCTCTCTCTCTAACAAATAAATAAATAAATAAAATCTTTTAAAAGAAAAATCACAAGGGAGAATTCCATTTGAGGGGTTGGAGTCCTATGACTGGCTAAGCCTTGTTCCCTTGCATACCCTTGGGGTCAGGAGAAGGCAGGGAATATTTTAAGAAAGGAGAGCTGTAAGCTGGGTCAGCAAAAACCTCTGTTGTTTTGTGTCTGTCTCCCAGGTGACCATGGAGGCCGGCGGCCTCCCCCTGGAGCTGTGGCGCATGATCCTAGCCTACCTGCACCTGCCTGACCTGGGCCGCTGCAGCCTGGTGTGCAGGGCCTGGTATGAGCTGATCCTTAGTCTTGACAGCACCCGCTGGCGGCAGCTGTGTCTGGGATGCACCGAATGCCGTCACCCCAACTGGCCCAACCAGCCTGACGTGGAGCCCGAGTCTTGGAGGGAGGCCTTCAAGCAGCATTACCTTGCCTCCAAGACCTGGACCAAGAACGCCTTGGACTTGGAGTCCTCTGTCTGCTTTTCTCTATTTCGTCGGAGGAGGGAACGCCGTACCCTGAGTGTTGGGCCAGGCCATGAGTTTGACAGCCTGGGCAGCGCCTTGGCCATGGCCAGCCTGTATGACCGAATCGTGCTGTTTCCAGGTGTGTACGAAGAGCAGGGTGAAATCATCCTGAAGGTGCCTGTGGAGATCATAGGGCACGGCAAGCTGGGTGAGGTGGCCCTGCTCGCCAGCATCGATCAGCACTGCTCCACCACACGCCTGTGCAACCTTGTCTTCATGCCGGCCTGGTTCTCCCCCTTCATGTTTAAGGTGGGTTTCCGCATCCAGGTTGGGTGGCTTCTCTGGGCCTGACTTGGGCCTCTTCACAGTGGGTTTATGACCCCATTTTTTGGAATTGAGGGTTTTGTTGTTGTTCCTGTAACACACTCCTCTGAGTTCTGCACCAGATGAGAAATGGGTAAGGGATCAGTAATGATCAACATTCTGCTTTATTTTTGACAAAACTGTATTAAAAAATAAGCCAAGGACTCAAGACCCAAACTGCTTTGTACTTCTTTCCTTCCATACTGGACGAACTGGCTCCGCGGGTGGAGAAGCTAGGTGGGAAATCCAGGTCCGCCCATGTGCCACATGGTGAGAGGAAGCAGAGAACACTTCATGCCCAGAGACGGCCAAAGCCACGGGAGGCTATACAGAACCAGTGACCTTTAGCCCGTTGGCCCCACCCTGTGGAGGAAGGTCAGGGAAGGTCAGACTTTTGCCAGGGGTGACTGGGGAGACGGTCAGGAAATACCAGCCCACGCTTATCTTCTAGGAACACAGAGCACAGCTATATTCAAAGCCAAGTATGTATTGACATGTGGGTAGCTCCTGGCAGAAGAGTCTCCGGCTTTACATTGCCTGGAAACATTATAGCATCTGGACTTCTAACCTAGTCGTAATAAGTATATTGCTACTATGACTACCAGTCACAACACATGGTCTCTCGGATTAGTAATGATCATCATATGACCACGGTGCACTTACCATGTGCCTGGTGTCTGCTTTCCAGACATGAGAGAGAGGGGTCGTGCCGTCTGGTTTTCTAGATAATCAAACTGAGGCTCAGCACGATTAAGTGACATACCCAGATCTCAGACTTAGTAAGGGACAGAACTAGGACCCAAGCCTATACTCATAATCTAGGTGACTTTCCATCTGTGACTTCCTTTGTTCCCACAACAAACAGTGGTGGTAGACAGTAGACTTGGTATCCCCATTTTGTTGATCAGGGGCACTAAAGCCCAGAGACGCTAGGTAACTTTCTCAGGTGGATAATTAGTGAGGTTAGAACTCAAATTCTAAGTACTTTTGAAATTAACACAATGCTGGATTCCTTGGAAACTTAAAAGCCTGTTTTTTAGGCCTAGAATGTTTCAGAAAGACTGATGAACAACTCCTGCGCTGGTCTGCAGACCCTGAAGAAGAGTTTGATTCAAGACCCTTCACTTTTCCTATGACATTCACTCTTAGAGGAATATGTTCCGTTCAGCCTCTCCTCCCTCAGAAGCACAGTCGCAGATGCTCAGGGGGTGGGGCCTGGCATATATCAGTGCTCCGTCCGTGATCATCTTTTAACTGAAAACAGGACAAGGGGCTAGGATGACCTTGCCTATAGAACGCAAAGGCCAGGGTGATTTCACAGTGGTTTTCAGGGACTTCTGAGGAGAACCCCAGCAATGGCCATGCATCTCCAGAGAGCTGGTGTTCATCTACAAAGAGGACCCAGTAAGAGGAAAATGGATTTAAATTGCAGCAGGAAAAAAATTAAGTTAGCCATAAGGAAGCCTATAGGGGCTAAGATGAGTAAGTTCTGGGCCAAGCTCTCTAGGGTGCTCACCGCTAGAGAATGTGAAAATGGTTCAGGGGTGGATGTGTCTGGATTACTCAGTGGAATCAGGAAACACTCCCTCATTTTATGGTTCATATCCTTCTGATGGAATTTAGGGTGAAATCTGGAAACAGTTCTTTTTCTGGAATATAGAGTAGTTGGGCTTCTCAGCCAGGCTTGGGAGCTAAGGGGCTCGGCTGAGTGGTGCGTGGGATTCAGCACCTCCCCACTTCAGAGGAGCCTCTGCTCTTTGTGTCCCTGACCCCAGGTCACGGTAGCTAATGTTCAGTCACCCCCTCGCTCTCTGTTAGCCGGCAAGCCCCGCATCGCATACAAGGAGCCTCAGAGAGATGAAGCCCTGTCCGAAGTAACACACTTGAAAGAAGCCAAGCTGGAAGTTCTCCCGTGCAGCCGGACTCCAGAATCTGTCTTACCTACTGCTCAGTACTGCCTGTGGCAGCATATGCCTGTGGCAGCATACCTTGTCCCCATCTTTAGGGACACAGCCTGCTGTCCTTTGTTCTGCCCCCCCCCCCGCCCCCATACGGGCCAGTTGCCACACATGCCAGACTCTCCCAGAACCTGTGGCTGGGCTTCCGCACCTGCCTGCCCCAGCCCAGGTAGGGCTCAGCCCCTCGTGGTCTGTCTTCTGTCAACTCTCAGGCTTCTTCCTGGCCCTGTCCTGAGTTCAGATGCCCAGCTGGTGTTCTGTGGGGTGCTGCAGGGCTGAGAGAGGGTGGTGAAGGGAAGCTGTGCCGAAGAGGTGAGACCCCTCACGGTCTCACACTTTCTTCATGTAACCAAGACACCAAACCGGGACTCCCTCGCGCTTCATGAGACACAGGAAAGTTGTGCTCAATTCCAGCCAGTTTCTGTCCTTCTGATCTCCCTAGAGTGATGCTTGCTCTGCTGGTTCACCTCCTGTGTTACGGTGCTGACTCCATCTCACCCGGCATCCCTCTGAGCATTCAGCTTCTTCCCTGGTCCCCATCTTCACCCCACAAAGCTTATATTCTCTGGGACGCCTGGGTGGCTCAGTTGGTTGAGCAACTGCCTTCGGCTCAGGTCATGATCCCAGCATCCTGGGATTGAGTCCCACATAGGGCTCCTTGCTTGGCAGGGAACCTGCTTCTCCCTCTGCCTCTGCTTGCCTCTCTGTCTTCCTGTGCTCGCTCGCTCTCTCTCTCTAATAAATAAATAAAATCTTAAAAAAAAAAAAAAGCTTATATTCTCACTAGACACTAATTGAATATTGGGGGAATTTACCTGAGACTTGAGGTCTTTAGGAAGGGCCCTGTTGCAGACCGTGAACTTTTCTGCCTTTATTTATTTCCAGTGCCTTTAGGACTGGAAGGAGGGAAAAGCAGGCAACTCCAAATTCTCCTCCCTCTGATTCAGAGCAGCTTCCTGTCCCTGTCCCCCTGTGCTGGGGCTGACACATGCCCTTGGGGAGGAGAACAGGATCAGCTGGATGAATGGCCTCTCTAGGCTCCACCCTCCTTAAAGCACTGTTAGAGCACTGACTAGCGAAACAGTTCTTATTCCTGTTTTATCTGCTTTCTCTTTTCTATTCCTCAGACAACATCAGGCCATGTCCAGTTTGACAATTGCAACTTTGAGAATGGGCACATCCAGATCCATGGCCCAGGCACCTGCCAAGTGAAGTTTTGCACCTTCAAAAACACCCATGTTTTCCTGCACAATGTGCCTCTGTGTGTCCTGGAAAACTGTGAATTTGTGGGCAGTGAAAACAACTCTGTGACTGTTGAGGGCCATCCGTCTGCAGACAAGAACTGGGCCTACAAGTATCTAGTAGGGCTTATCAAGTCCTCCCCAAGCGTACTCCCCACAGAGGACTCGGACTCTTTAATGTCCCTAGACCTGGAGAGCAGGGACCAGGCTTGGAGCCCAAGGACCTGTGACATTGTC
This sequence comes from Taxidea taxus jeffersonii, assembly GCA_003697995.1. Classification (NCBI taxonomy): domain Eukaryota; kingdom Metazoa; phylum Chordata; class Mammalia; order Carnivora; family Mustelidae; genus Taxidea; species Taxidea taxus. The sequence goes on along the minus strand of ML103594.1, from coordinate 193,014 downwards.
ATTGAGGGCAGCCAAAGCCCAACCAGCCCAGCTTCTACCTCCCCAAAGCCAGGCTCCAAGGCTGGCTCACAGGAGGCAGAGGTGGGCAGTGATGGGGAAAGGGTGGCCCAGACTCCAGACAGCAGCGATGGAGGCCTGAGTCCTAGTGGTGAGGATGAGGATGAGGACCAGCTCACATACAGATTGTCCTACCAAGTGCAAGGCCCACGCCCTGTACTGGGGGGCTCCTTTCTTGGCCCACCACTTCCAGGGGCATCCATTCAGCTGCCCAGCTGCCTCGTGCTGAACTCACTGCAGCAGGAGCTGCAGAAGGACAAGGAAGCCATGGCACTGGCCAGCTCTGTGCAGGGCTGCCTCATCCGCAAGTGCCTCTTCCGGGACGGGAAGGGAGGTGTCTTCGTTTGCTCCTATGGCCGAGCCAAGATGGAAGGAAACGTCTTCCGGAACCTGACTTACGCAGTGCGGTGTATACATAACAGCAAGGTGCCATCCTAAGGTTTTCTCTACAGACTGTGAGGCCTTCCTGGTTCACTAGGAACCTGATTTTGATTAATGAGAGAAGGTTCCTATGGCTATACACAGGAAGGCTTTGGTGGGGCTGTTTTGCATTTTTTTAAGTCCTCTTTTCATTCTACAACACACTCTTACCTTCCCTCCATCATCTGATTTGGACAGAGCAGAAACTATTCTTCCCATTTACAGAAAAAGAAACAGACCCAGAGGGGAAATGTGACTCAGTCAGGGTCACACAGCAAGTTAGTGGCAGAACTGGTACTAGAACCCAGGTCTTCCAACTCCTTTCACTATGTCATGATGCTCCTCAAACGTGTCCCCAAGGCCTAGTAGAAGGAACAAGGCTCTTGAGCCTGGATGAGAGAAAATTTGAGGGGCACATGATCACGGGCTTTGATCAGCACTGGAGAAGCTTCCCAGAGAGGTATCTGAGCTGTGTAGGACAAGTAGAGGACAGCCAAGGACAATCGTGTGTGTATGGTGAGAGGGTGCGGAGTGAGGGCATTCCAGGCAGCCAGAGTGTTCTGTGCTGGGGCCTGGGTGTGTGGCTCTATGCTGAGGATGAAGGAGTGGTTGAAAATGAAGCAGGGGAGATAAGCAGAACCCACCTCGCCCTGGGCCTGGAAAGCCCCTTTGAGAGGCACTGGGACTTTATGCTGAGAGGAGTCCGTCCTGCCGCTGGTGCCGTCATGATCCTGCGGGCTCTTTGGGGTGCTGCAGGACAATCTACACAGGAAAGGCTTCTGGAAAGAAAGACATGGCTTTTTAGAAGAAAGCATGGTCTGGCTCCTGGGTTTGAGTCTTACCTCTCCACTGACACCACGAGCATCACCATCCTCTTCTGTAAAATGGAAAGAAGCCTCCCAGCCTTGTGTCTCTCACTGGGGCATTGTGAGGGTCCAATGCCTTAATATTGATGAAGCGCCTAGTAAGTTCCAGGGCGTCGGATGTGTGTCACATGAGGCTTGCAGATCTCTGTGGCTGGAACAGCTAACAGCAATCACATTTCATTGAGTTTGCCCAGCCCGCTTCCAAAGAGGGTCTGAGGAGGTGTTGCCCTGAAAGAAGAGCAGGGTGCTCTGTGGAGGATAAGAGAGAACAGTCAGATCAGAGGATGGTTGACAGTTTTGCCCTCAGGTACCACAATGAAAGGATCTGGTCTGAGCCCCCAGGAGGGTCTTCCCTCTTGCATAGTTACTAGGAGTGTGGCTTCCGAGTCAAATTCTGGCTCTGCCCCTTGTTAACTGTGTGTCCTTCAGACGGATGGTACTATCTGCCTCCAAGGAGTGGCAAGGATTAACTGGGGTCATAGACATAAAGTGTTTCTGGAACAGAGCAAGTGCTCAAGAGATATATTTGTTTACTTCTTAAAAGTGCTATTACAGTCCTGTGTCAGAGGTGCTGTGGGTGGCATAGGAGCCCAGCCTCGAGGAAAGGTTTCCTGGAGGAGCAGTGCCTGGGCAAGGTGAAGCTGTGAGACAGCGAGGTGTGACTGAAGGCCAGATGAAGGAAAGGACAGCACGCATTCACGCGGCCGGAGCATGAGCTGAAGGCTGCTGCAGGAGAAGGGCATCAACAGGGGTCAGCCAGCTGAGGCACAAACGTCTCGCCACAGAGACTGGATTTTGCCGTGAAGGCAAGGGAAACTCAGATTTTAGGCAGAGGAGAACTGTGGTCAGATCTGTATGTGGAAAGCTCATCTGTCAGCTTTCTGGGGACGGAATGGAGGGGAATGAGACTGGGGGCAAGATCAGTGAGAGGCAGTGGAAAATTGTGGTCCAAAGATGGAGAGGAGAGGACAGGACATTCTGGAAGGGTGGAAAGGAGGGCTTTAGGAGGGAGCAGTCAAAAGCATGAGGCCTAGGTTTCTGGCCTGTGTGGCAGAGGCATCTGCAGGAACAGGAGGTTAGGGTATGGCGACAGAGACGCTGAGTTTGGGGGATTTCCAGCGTCTAGCAGAGATGCTGTCTGGTTACCTGGTTCTGGAGCTTTGGGGAGGGAAATGCCATGCCAGGCAGACTTGGGAGCAGATGGTAGTTGGGAGTCATCGAAAAGGAGAAGTGAAAAGTTATACAACCTTACTTGTAGCCCTTTTAAACTATTGTCTCCAGGGGCTTTTGACAGGAATTGTGCAGCCTATAAATTCCTAGTGAGTCTCTAGCAGAGAACCTAAGAAACTGATATTCAGGATTTTTGACTTAAAAATTCATATATCTCTGGAGTACCCAGCATCAGGTGCAACTATATGCTGAGTGGCTTTCATACAAGCAGGGATCTGTGGGCGGGGGTGACGGGCCTGCTGAGCCGCTCCCATGCCTGGGAGCAAAGCCTTGATCTGGTGGCCAGAGGGCAGCCACCCATCCCTGCCCTCTAGCATATCCTCAGGAGAGTAAGGCTGGCAGAAAGAGCCCAGTTGCTTCGGGCGCCAAAAAGAAACCTGATGTTTTTCTTGCTGTCTTGTGTGTCATGGGTAGAGACTGAGGTCAGTAGCACTTATGTGTGGAGACGGACATACCTCTTCTTTTGCCAGGCCTTCAGAGGACCAGGTTTTGGGTCAGTCTAGTGAGGATTGCCCTGGTTTAGGTTTTGCTTTCATTATCCTCCGCCTACCATAGGCTTCATGTTCTTTACCTTCTGCCAGTTTGCCAGGAGGCTTTGCTCTGCTCCTCAGAGAGGGCTGCCTCCATGGCCTTGCCCCCCAGCAGTAGACTGCTTTCGCTGTGGCTCTGCGCCGGTGGTAGGCTTGCTGTCCTCTACCGCTGTGCTGTGTCTAGCGAGTCTTAGAAGTAGCTACCTCACCCCCAGCGTGAGGGGCCTCTGATGATCAGGGCTGAGCTGGGGTGTTTTTCTTTCCCTTCCTTGAGAGTGGCAGGGTTTGCTGCCCTTCCCCTAGCCGCTTCAGCCTTGTTTGGCAGGAAGGTTGGGGAGAAAACTCCAAGGGGGGCTTAGTGCTCTTTCCACAGTGACTTCGCTAGCTTTCCCCATGCCTACGCCATGAGGGAGGCTGTCCCCAGTCTTTCCCCGTGAGCACCCAGCAAGACCCCTGGAGAAGTGAACAGACACACCTGCTCGCAATTTCCACACCCTCACTCTAGTTCACACCTGGCCTTTAACAGTTCGCTGAGACACGTGGCTGGATTCTTACTGGTTCCTGGGGCACCTGCATCCGCACAGGTGAGCACAGGCTCACAGCTCATCTCCCGGGAGGGGCCTGTGGTCCTTGGATTTCAGGCTCGTTGGTTGTCCTGCCACCTCAGTTCTCTGATGGGTTCCGGAAAGTATGTGCTGTTGTACATTATCTGATTCTGTTCTTGGAAGTGTGGGAGCAGTGAATACTCTTAACCATCTTTATCCTAAACAGAAGGCTTCTCTTGAATCACACTTCTGTTCTACTTTATCTCTCCCACACTTTTATTCTAGTGTAATCAATCGTTTGTTAGTGACACAGAGTTTATCCTAATGTAATATATTTTTACTATGAATGCACAGTGCTTAAAATAATACAAATGTATTCTGATTTTTTAATATGCTTATTAAATAGGGGAAGAAAATGTAAGTGGCAGTACATGCCCTTAAATTAGCTATGCGCTGGGTTGTGGTACTTTGTTTAAGGCCTCCCTCTACCAATACCCCTAATTGTCCCATAGTTTGGAGTACCAGTGGTTTTTCCACCCCTGAATCATACACCCAAGAGAGATTCAGAATGGACAAGAAGAGTAGGACTCTGTCTTACAAAGTGGAAGAGAAGGTAGGAAGTTACTCTCGGGTGCTTTCTCAGGCACGTGAATTTTAGCAAAGGCACATGTGGGAACTTGGTTCTGTTCATTGTAGCTGTGCCCTTGAAACCTGGGGAGATCTTCATGTAACCACAGTTCACGTAGAGATTGAAAACCCATCTTCTCTGAGGGCCCCTTCTATCCCATCATTCAGTTATTCTGCTCATAAGTTGTGAATATGGGGCACAAGGCCACCTTCAGTCAGGTTTTATTAAAAAACAAACAAACACACAGCTCCGTGGTTGATAAGGAGCCTGTGGGGCAAAGCCAAGCAGGGCACAGAGCTCACTCTGCTCCTGGGAGCACACAAGGTGGGAAGAGGCAGTCCTTGCCTGCGGGCGGAACAGCAGATGGTAAGAAAAGGACTCAGGTGTTCCCCAAGTGTTTTTTTTAAAAACCTGTGACAAGAAAACAAATGGCTTTCTCGTTTCTGCTTAGATCGTCATGCTCAGGAATGACATTCACCGCTGCCGAGCATCAGGCATCTTTCTTCGCTTGGAGGGCGGAGGCTTGATCGCTGGGAACAACATTTACCACAATGCAGAGGCAGGCGTAGACATCCGGAAAAAGTCCAACCCACTCATACTGGTACTCCTCTCTGTCTTCATGCTCTTTTCGGAGTGGCTCTTGGTTCTCAAACCTTTTCTAAGATTATTTAAATAAATGTTGCCATCTTGAGCTTATTTATTTTTAGACTATTTGAGAGAGCGCAAAAGGAGTGAGGGTCAGAGGGAGAAGCAGACTCCCGGCTGCACAGAGAGCCCGATGCCAGGACTCTGGGACCATGACCTGAGCTGAAGGCAGATACTCAACTGACTGAGCCACCCAAGTGCCCCGCAATCTTGAATTTATATTGCTTCCTCTTTGCAGGTGGCTCCTACCTTTTTCTCTGTGTGTCCTTGTGACTCTAGACCTCCCTCTTTCTGTATTAGGAATGGCTTTGAATATGTCACTTCCCTGCAGTCTCCTTGTCAGTAAGAAACAGGACTGGGTAGACAGGGAAATTTCACAGAGCACGTTCTCAGCCCCGATAAGCTCTGGTTGGCTTTGAGTTTGATGAAAATAAAGATACATCTGCCCCACAAGACACCTGGATCAAAAGTAAAGCACCAAGTTAGGTCATTCTTCACTATAAGAAGGACATTTAAGATACTTAGTTCTAAAGATTCTTTGTTTTGTGGGTAATGTGAGGTCATGTGAGTTTGATTTTACACCATTGTGAAAGCCACTTAAGATGGTAGAATATGGGACCAGTGTCATGAAAGAACAGCCCCTTTTACTACTCTGGGCTTCCTTGAGAGACATTCCCTTGGAACTAGGAGATGTGTCCGACTTCTCATAGGCTTGAAAAAATAATAGCCACCTTGTGCATAGTGCTTATCGTATGCCATATACTGCTCTAAGCACTTTGTATATATTTACTTATTTATGGCTTAATCTTTTCACAACCCTTGTGGTAGAATTGCTGTTATCCCCACCTTATAGATGAAGATATTGAGGCACAAAGACTAAGGATGTTGCCCCAAATCGTACAACGAATGACAGAGCTGACAGTTGGTCTGACTCAGGGTTGATGTTCTTGACCCATTGTATCAGACTGCCCTTACCAAATGCAGATGAAGGAAATTCCTAACTATATTTAAAGACATGCCTAGCCAGTGTCCTCTTTCAGCCCTTCCTCTCACCGCGCTTCTGCTGTGCAGCTGGCGTCTAATGCACAGCCTTGGCTGAGGAAATTATTGCCACTGTTGCCAGAGAGATGAGAGGAGCTTGCCTTCTGGGGACAGAGGGGACAGGCGGGTTTAGCAGGGGGAAGGGGGCGTTCCGTTTCTGTCCTGGCTTCGTGAAAGGGTGTGGGGGATGGAAATGCCACTGCTTACACTTCCCTCCCCAAGCTTTCCAGCCCTGTGAGGGAGTTCTGTTAGGCAGTGGTTGCCCGGGTGAGTCTGCCAAATCCTTCAGGAGAAAATCTGGAAAGTGAATAAGAATAGGAGAGCTTACGTTGTGGAACATTTTCGAGCAAGCTAGAACTATGTTTTTGTGAAATCGTTTTGGAAGAGAAACCGCTGACTTCCTGGTTTAAGTACAGGAATGTATTTAGGCTGTAAATTAGCAGAGTGAAAGCATTTTGTTATCATTTATTATGATCTAAAAATGTCCCTGCGCAGAAGCAGGTAACTGGGAAGCCAAGTCTCATATCTGGCTCTGCTTCACACTGTGTGACCCCGGGCCTGCTTCCCCATTCGTACAAAGAGATATTTGAAATAAATCTAAGGGTCTTTGTAGCGCATACACCTTCTGTGATCTCATGCCCCGTGGAGCAGTCAGCTCCCCAGAGCTGCACCTTTCCACAGCCTTCCTGAATGGGAAGTGAGGCATAGGAGCCAAATGGCTCTCCCCCTTCCTTGAAAGTGGCCCACTTGGGACGACACGTGGCCAACATTGTTGTGTAGTAGGGTGCTGCCCTTCCCTGAGAGGTGGGCTCCCTGGCCCTGGGGTGGTGCAGGCTGGCCAGATGATGGGAGGAGGGGATGCTGGTGGGGGGTGCTCTGGAGGCTCGGCAGCATTCAGTGGCATGCTTTGCGGGTGCCAAAGAGCATGGGCTGGGTAGTGAAGGCACCTATGTCCAGATTGTCCCTTACAGCTGTGCGTGTGTGCAGGGGCCAGCAGCGTGGTCTGTTCACTTAGTCCCACGCTAACTAGGGGTCTTCAGTGGCGCTGTCCTCTCCGTAGTGTGTGTTCACCCTGGCCCGGCTGAGGGGCGGCGGTTGAGCACTCTGCTTCTTGCTAACTTGTCTGATCTGTATTCTGTGCTGTCTCGTGTTCCCTTGCAGTGTAACCAGATCCACCACGGCCTTCGTTCTGGCATTGTCGTCCTCGGCAATGGGAAAGGTATCATCCGGAACAATCAAATCTTTTCAAATAAGGAGGCTGGCATTTATATCCTGTACCATGGAAACCCAGTTGTGAGGTATGTGCGCTGTACCTGGGCCATCCTCACCCGTGGTCCCTTCTTTCCTCTCTGATCTCTCTCTTTCCTGCTCCCTGGCTTTCCTCCATTTGAAAACATTTCTGTTTACCAACATGGATGTCTAGGAGAACAAGCAAAGACCAGACTCCACCCTGATCCCACTGTAGTCATGCAAGTGCTTTCGTTTGCAGTCCCCTCCAGTTCATGGTGTAGTCATTCTATTCAGCAGACATTACTGAGCACCTCTGATAATGGTAACAAAGGTGCCCCTCTCCCCCGGAGCTTACTCTAGCGTGGGGGACATGTGGGACCAGAAATAATTCTTAAGATAGAGATGGCATAAAGGTTTGAGCTTTCAGACCAACAAGTCTGTTGGGTTGAAAGTGGCCACCTAGGATGTTCTGTTAAGATCTGGCCTCAGGGGACGCCTGGGTGGCTCAGTTGGTTAAGCGGCTGCCTTCGGCTCAGGTCATGATCCCAGCGTCCTGGGATCGAGTCCCGCATCGGGCTCCTTGCTCAGCAGGAAGCCTGCTTCCTCCTCTCTCTGTCTGCCTGTGCTCACTCTTTATGACAAATAAATAAGTAAATCTTTAAAAAAAAAAAAAAAAAAGATCTGGCCTCAGCATGGAAGCATGCTGTGACCAACCAGCGGGGCGAGCTATAGGTACGAGGGGCAGGGGCACCGCGGGCACTAGGGAGCTGCCGTCCCAGCTCTCGTATGTGGCAAACTGACAGATGCTATCGAGGGAACCCTTCTACCTGGGGATGTGGGATAGCCTCGTTTCCAGGAGGGCATGAGAGTTGGACTCTGAAATATGGGTAGCACATGGACCATCACGGAAATGGGGAGAGGACATTCCTACTAAAGGAAACCACACAAGCAAAGGCAGCAGAGACCAGATTCAGGGCTTAACTAACCATCCACTGTGGCTTGAGAACACATCTGACATGACGTGTTAGGTCTTGCTTGAGGAAAAGAACTGGCACAGGTGTGCAGCAAATATATTCTGAAGTTTTTCTCCCCTGGATTATTTCATACACGTTCTTCCATATTGTGTGGGCTTCATCAGTTTTGGGAAGTTTCAGAACATTCCATTGTTTTGACATCCCATTATTTTTTGAACAGTCCTAGTACTGTTAGCCATCTATTTTTGCTGCTGTTACAGCAGCTTGCTGAAAACAGTGGTCCCAGAGCCCTTTTTCCATCTTTTGCATTATTGAAGAGTATGTGTTTGTCCGTGTGTTATTCCTTTAACACACATTTAAGTGTTTACTCTCTGTGTAAGGGGACAGTGACATAGTGTGTAAGAACAGCCTCTGCTCCATGGAATTTAGTCTCATGCTGAAGACAGACGTATGAATAACCAGGAGGAGAGACTCACCAAAATGGGTGCTTCACTAGGCCTTCATGTAAGTGCCATAGGAACCCAGCACAATTCCAGCTGGGGGAGTCAGGGAAGGGCATGAGGGGAGCTGACACTGAGCTGTGGGTAAGTCGGATTTTGTGGCCAGGGAGTTGGTATTCTGGGCCCAGCAGCAGTGAAATTCAGGATGTGTCCTGGAAAAATGGGAACAAATGTGTGTCTGCCACAAGATGCCAGGGGGTGAGTATATCAGCCTACAAAGCAGGTTCCTCCTGGAACACAGAACCTCAGATATCGAGTAGGATATGCAGCCCAGTGGCTCTCCAGATCCATCCATTTCCTGATCCGTGGAGCCTGTGAACATATGCTCTTATGTGGTAAAAGAGACGTTGCAGATGTGTTCGTCAAGGACCTTGAAATGGGGAGAGTATCGTGGATTATCCAGGTGGGCCCAGTATAATCCTCAGGATCCTCAGAGGGAAGCAGGAGAATGAGCTGGGAGGAGGAAATGTGATAAGAGAAGCAGAAGTCAGAGGGATGAGGTCAGAAGCCAAGAAATCTGGGCGGCCTCTAGAAGCTGGAAAAGACAAGAAATGGATTCCCCTAGACCTTCCAGAAGGAACACACATCTGCTGACACCTTGATTTAGCCCTGTAGGACCCATTTTAGACTTCTGACCCCCTGAACAAGAAGGTAATAAATCGGTGTTGTTTTAAGGCACTACGTTTATGGCCATTTGTTATAGCAGCCCTATCCCAATCTGGGAGGTTTGGACCTGACCAGACTTATGGGTGCTGGTTAACAGTTGAAGAATTTTGAGTAAGGACTGGTTACAGTCATAGTGGTGTTCCGGTTTTTAAGACAGAATCTGTGTGAGGGGCGCCTGCCTGGCTCAGTTGGTGGGAGAGTGTGATCTTATTCTTAGGGCTGTGAGCTCCAGCCCCACCCTGGGTATAGAGAGCACTTAAAAGTAAAAATGAGATCTTTAAAAAATAACAGCAACAACAACAGAATCTTTTTGAGAGAATACGTTTGTTTCTTTGTGATAGAAGGTGGGGATCTAGGGGAGGGTACAGAATCAAGTTTGAGATCCCTGAAGTGGCCTGGATAAGGCAAACCACAGGAGTTTCTTTGCCTGTGAGAGTTGTGTAACCTCTTGTGTTTTTCTTTTTGCTTTGGCTGCAAGGAAGCTCAGGGCTCAGAAGGGCTCATCCTCAGTAAATTATCCCATCCTTGGTTCTTAGAACAATCATCTGTCCCCTTTTCCTAAACGTTTTCTGATAGCTCTTTTATCTTTATTTTGTCCTCCCTGTGTACCTACACACACCTGTTTCTCCAGGTGGCCACGGGGTCTTTCTGAAGGTAAGAGAGTTATAGTGAGAACCCACCACCGGTACATTTGCTTCTAAGGCACAGCTTGCAGAAATATGGATGAGACATGCCCTAGCCCAGGGACAGTCTCTGACCATGAATTCTAGAAGCCCACAGTAACCATCTGCTGATCAAATTATAACCAGATCAAAGCATACTCCAGATCTAAGGGCAAAAATGGCAATGTTTTTAACAGAGGATTTCACTTATTCAACTCAAATGCATGGTATGGGCACAGTTGACATTTGGCTTACCCAGCATCAACATAATTTGCGGGTTTTTTTCTCCAAGGACATAAACCATTTGGACTCTGCTCTAAGAAATGGAAAGCTTAGCTAAATCCTACTCAGTGAAGTTCTATGGGGTGCCAGGCCCTGTATCAGGCTCTAAAGGGCCAGGTGAATACTTGGACCTAAATCCTTCAGCCACATGATGGGAGTTGGGAGGGTTGCCTCCCAGGACAGGAGGCAGGTACCCTTCCAGGAAGAAAGGAGGTCACAGCATTCCTGTCAGTAAAAATAACAAAGAGTAAATGTGTGTTCTCCAGGGATAACCCAACTGTGCTGATGTCTGGGTGTGACTGGCCTTGTTTTAATAGATAGGAAACTCAAGTTGCAGAGACTGGAAAGCAGTGCATGTCCTTCAGATGCTCGGGTTTTTCATTCACAAGGCCTTTCCGTGGCAGTGAGGGCTGTGTGTTTCTCTGACCAGAAGCGTGTTTTCCTGTATCTTCCTCATGTGGCTAACCCAGCCCATGAGGTTTCATGTTGGTTACACATTGTCTCTTATTCTTTTTTTTTCCCCCACACTGTCCAGTTTTCTTAAAACCACATTTTTTAAAATTCTGCTTTTCTTCTTTTAAGGCATGTCATCATTTTATGTTGTCATTCGGTACATAGAGGTGGTGGTTAAGGTAATGGAAAAGGTCATGAGTAGCTGTTGGATACAAACAGAAGATGGTAGGGTCACTATACACAGAAAACAGATTCAGGCTTTGGACACAAATCATTCCCAGAGAAGCTTAACACAGTCTCCTAGGAATTCTTTTTTTTCTTTTTTTTTTTTTTTTTAAGATTTTATTTATTTATTTGTCAGAGAGAGCGCCCAGGAGCGAGCACAGGCAGACAGAGAGGCAGGCAGAGGCAGAGGGAGAAGCAGGCTCCCTGCTGAGCAAGGAGCCCGATGTGGGACTCGATCCCAGGACGCTGGGATCATGATCTGAGCTGAAGGCAGCCACTTAACCAACTGAGCCACCCAGGCGTCCCTCTTCTAGGAATGCTCGACACTACCACAACTTGTCGCCTGTGCACCACGATGACCTGTGTTTCAAATGGTGTTTGAGCAATAGTCAGGAGAGGACACAGAAACGGGAATATTGTTGTGCTCATATGGCTTAGTTGTAGGTTTAATTCTGAATCAGGTTGTCTCTAGGATAACTGACAATTTTTTAAATGCCTGGCTTTTAGGACTTTAGAAAATGCTTTATGCCCCTGTGGACTTGAGTCATCTGGGGAAAGCCACAAAAGAAAGAAGTCACCTTAGGGTTGCCTGGGTGGCTCAGTCAGTTAAGCCTCTGCCTTTGGCTCAGATCATGATCCCAGGGTCCTGGGATCAAGTTCCGCATCACGCTCTCTGCTTAGCGGGGAGCCTGCTTCTCCCTCTCCCTCTGCCTCCCACTCTGCTTACTTATGCACTTTCTCTGTCAAATAAATAAATAAAACCTTTAAAAAAGAGAGAGAAGTCACCTTGGGCAGGCATTGGTTTTGACACATGACATTGGTCTGGCCTTACTCTCTTCTTCTTCTTCCATTTTAGTGGGAACCACATTTTCAAGGGCCGTGCAGCTGGCATAGCAGTGAATGAGAACGGCAAAGGCCTCATCACAGGTAGGAATGGGAACTGCCTAGAGCTGTGGCCAGCTGAGCAACCAGCAGCCAAGCCAACATCCCTGGCCTTGCCCCCAGCCAGTCCTTCACCTTGACAGACTGGCCTCCTCTGAATAGTGAACGAGCACTCTGGGACACTAGCCCCATGCACTGGCCCTAAGGGAGTGTCTCTCTACTCTTTGCCAGGCGCACTGCTTACAGGATCTCCCTGGATGGCTCACATAACACTGTCAGAAACACTTGGGACACACAGACCGAACCCTTCCTCTTGTCTCTTCTATGGACTTGTGCCTGCTCTGGAAACCCAGCCCCAATTCCCCCCGGCTGGGCTAACTCCTCCCATCCTTCAGGTCTCAGCCAAAATGTCCCTTCCTCAGGGAAGCCTGCCCTGCCCTCCCGTTGCACAGACAGACACTCACTGTACCCAGCAGGCCTGCTGTGTAGGACATCTTACTTTCTTTGTGGTCTGTGTAAGGGAAGTCTCCTCTCCTGTAAGGCAGCAAATTCTCTATGACCAGGATCAGGTCTGTGTGGTACATGACTATAGGCTCCGCACAGGCATAGGCATACCTGGGACATAAGAGAATGAATGAATCCCTCTGCCTGCACCCACATGTCCTTCATTCATCAGACATTTATTGAGCACACACTGTATGCAGGAGCTGGGGATATAGCAGTGAACAAAACAGATCTGTGACACTGCTGCCTTTGGGTTCCTGCTGTCAGGACATGTCAGGACTGACATTTTAGGAGGGGAAAACAAACAAAACCACACACATACACACACAAAAGAAACATCTGGGTGATAAGTGCTTTAGAGATTAAATAATATTATAATTAACTTTATTATATATTTATATAAATCTATTTTTATATATTTTATTTATAAATATATAATATATAAACTTTATAATTTATTGAAATTAATTAGAATAAGGTGATAGAGGGACTGTGTGGGTATTTAAGATTGTGTGGTCAGGGCAGGCCTGACCTGAGAAGGTGACATGTAAGCCAGACCTGAGTGATGGGACAAAGCCTGGGGAGAGAATCAGAATTCCATGCAGGGCTGCCTGTGGAACACCGTCAGCACACCTGGGAAGCAGGGAGATCGTTCGTGTGACTGGGTATGGTGAAGGGGGCAAGGGGTGGGATGGGGTCACAGAGGCAGGAAGGGACCAGTCACACAGGGTTTCCTGGGCCATTGCATTCCAGTCCCAAGAGCCTGAGAGTCTGCCCAGCCATCGTGCCAGGGGCATCAAGGTCCCAGCACAAACCCTCCAACTTGTGACTCCCAGAGAAGTGGTAGATGAGGAGAGGAAAGGTGTGGTCAGTCCAGAGCTGAGGCTGAGAAGGACCAGCTCGTGCCTCCCCAGGCTGGTGAGGGAAATGGCTGGAGTCTGCCTCAGCCTTCCCAGAAATAGCCCCCAGGACAGGCAACCCTGCCTGGCCTTGGTCCAGGGACTCTAAAGCCAGTTTATTTTTAGTCATTGGTCCTGAAGGCCACCGGATACAGTGGAACCTAGAGATATAAAAGAGCACAAGATAGATATAGACCTTGCCCTTGAGGAAAGCCCACAGCACTCAGGTCCCTAAAAAGTCAAACACCAGGCAAGATTCGGAGTAGTGACTGCTGACAGTGCAGCCTGGGTGTCCTGGTTCAGAAGGTCCTTTCTCTCAGCTGTTCCAGTCTTCCTGGCCAGTGTGGGTGGCCCTTGGTCTTGATCCTTTCTTCTGCCTCTCCATAGAAAACGTCATCCGTGAGAACCAGTGGGGAGGCGTAGACATTCGCCGCGGAGGAGTCCCAGTCCTCAGGAGCAACCTCATCTGCTTTGGCTACTCAGATGGTGTGGTCGTAGGGGATGAAGGCAAAGGACTGATAGAAGGAAACACCATCTATGGTGAGGTGCACATTCCTGGGGGGTGGGGTCCGGCCCAGACAGGGAGGTGGAAAGCCCAGGTTCCCTCTCTAGCTGGTGGATCCTGAGAAAGTCACTGCCTGTCCCTGGGCCTCAAAGACGCCCTGAAGGACAGTGTCAGTCTCAGGCCACAGACACACAGCCCCTCTCAAAATGCAGAAGCCTCTCCTAAGCCCCCTTGTGACACATGGGGTCCGCCAAGCAGGGAGCTTCATCGTGATTTAAATAGCAAAAGGTGGGGGTTGTGTGAGGACAGGGCCACGTAGGCTCTGACATGTGGGCATCTACCTCTTACCCTTTGTTCTGCTCCCGAGAATTAGAAATCTAATGGGAGAACTAGGATAGCCCTAAAAAGGAAACTGTCCTCACTCATGCTGTGCCTTTGAGCAAAGCCTTACTCTCTGAACTGCATCTGTAATAGTCACAAGAGCTAACGTGGGTTCTCGGGTAGGTGCTTTAGCTGCACATTCCGTCTTCATGACTGCCTGCTGAGGTAGATATGGTTATTAACCCCATTTTGAAGATGAGAAAACAAAGAGGTTCAGTAACCCGCTCAAGGTTACCCAGCTAGGAAGGAGTAGGCCTGGGACTCAGATGGAGGCCTCCATCTCTCTGTAGGACGGGGTTGTGCTGGATGAACTCTGAGGATCCTTTAGCGCTGTCCCTCTGGGTTTGTGTCTTCCGACCTGGAAGTGTGGCCTACACAGTTCTCAGAGCACTTTTTTTTTTAAAGATTTTGTTTATTTGACAGAGATCACAAGTAGGCAGAGAGGCAGGCAGAGAGGGGGAAGCAGGCTCCCTGCTGAGCAGAGAGCCCGATGCGGGGCTCGATCCCAGGACCCTGGGATCATGACCTGAGCTGAAGGCAGAGGCTTTAACCCACTGAGCCACCCAGGCGCCCCAAGCACTTTTAAGCCCTATGGAATTATCCTGGTTGTGAGACTGACCTGTTATCCCTAATGTATGAAGGAGAGGCCTCCAGCCATAAAGAAGCTTGTCTGAGGCCATTAGCACACCAGAGCCTCCGTCTCCCAGGCCAGTGCTTCCCCCCTCGGGGAGACACTGGGTGCTGCCTCACCCTCGGTTCAGTGTCCGTGACCAGCTCCTTCCCCTGTCCCAGCTAATAAGGGCTGTGGCGTGTGGATGATGTCGTCCAGCCTGCCCCACGTCACCAGCAACCACGTCAGCTACAATGGCCTGTACGGAGTGGCAGTGTTTAGCCAGAAGGACGGTTCTGGGGAGTTCCCTGGAGGGCACGGGGCGCAGGAGAACTTCAGCGAGGACGGAGATGCCGTCCTTTGGGAGACGGAACTGGAGAAGGATGACGACCCGCTGCGCCGGCCGGTCACCACAGCTCTTGTTGAGTCTAACAGTATTAATCACAATGGAGGTGAGTGTCTGCCGGCTCCAGAGCCTTCCGTGCTCCCACCGCCTGCCCTAGGAGGCGCTCTTCTCCATTTGTGGCCTACTTTCAGCCACTCCCCCACTACCCCAGCCCTCGGGACATCATCTTCCCTGAACTTAAATCCATTCTGTCCTGCCCCAAGCCCCACGTAGCTCATGCTGTTTCTCTTGCCTGAAATTCCCTTTCCCCTTATCCACGCATCCCAAAGAACTTGAAGTTCAAAGCCCACTCTGAATGTGCCCTCTGTCCTGACCCTCATCTCTCAGCCTTACTCTCATCCCGCTGGCATTTACAGGGCCTGGGACGGGATCTGTTTCTGGGGCTGTTTCATCAACTCTGACAGGCCCTGAATGTGAGACAGGGAGCCAAACCCCACTCCGGTCAGCACGCCTGCCCCACCAAATCCCACACCCGGCGTCATGTTTCTAATCCATTCTGAGATACATTATCCACATTTTAACATCTAAGGACATGCATTTGCAGTTGATGGCATATCATGGTTTAATTGTCCAATTCTTTTTTCTTATATCGAGAATAAGTGTGTTTTAAATCCACTGGTTATCTTGATAAAACCTGATACTCAGTGTTTATTGAATTGAGGGGGAAAAAGAAGCATATAAAGTTGATCTAAGTCCAGGGTTCCCAAACCTGGCTGGTCGTCAGGACCACTGTGGCAGCTCTTGGAGGCAGTCTTGTTGAAAGGAGGCTCCTGGGCACTGGCGAGCTCTCGCCCTGGGACTAGCAGAGGGCAAGGAGGGTGGGAGCCAACCGAAAATGAGTTCTGTCCCCTCCCAGTTCAGAGCTTTCTCCGTGTGGCCCTGCTGTCTGTAGGACAGGTAAAGCCACATAAATTCACAGGCCCTTAATTTATGTTCGCCCTTCCCACCAGGCCAGGAGAAGCAGCAGGCACATGGCACCAAGAGGCTGGAACTTGTAGACTCCCGGCCCCCCTGTGGCCCCTGTTGGCCTCCGCCCAGCCTCCTCCCTGCAATGCTGGTGTCTCTTGGCTCTTGTGGTGGGCAGATGTCACCACTGGGGAGTCCTCTCCTCATCGCCCCCAGATCCCCCTGCCCTGCTATCTCTTCCTGACCAATTCATGTGGCTCTACACCTGCTGAGTTTTATGCCCTTTTTTTCTAAAAGTACGTAGTATCTCTAAGTATATACAATCCCAAACACTATTTTCTTTCCAAAATTTCTAAAATATTTTAGATATTTAGCTTATAAACTTTTTTATTCAAAAATTATGGAATTTCCCTTGTGAAGGAAACGTCTCACAACAATAGAGAGGCTTAGAAAAACCAAGCAACTGTCCAGCTGGTAGCCCTGTGTGGAGGTGGAATGGGCAGGTGTAACAGGTATGAGCACCCCGTCACAGGAGGTATGCACAGCAGTAAGATGGTGACACGGGACACATGTGAGCAGAGAAGGAGAGCTTGGGTCTCATGAGCCCCTGAGCTCAAGGAGTCTTGCGTCACCTTTCCCTGTTTACCGAGCACTTAGTTCAGAAGGAACAAAGCTTCCTTGATGTTCCTGGGTTACCGCCTACTCAGTTTGTCCTACATCTTGAAAGATGGAACTCCCCAGGGCTGGTTCTGAGTGTGGGTGCCTCTTCTTCCCCACCTGTCTCCCAGGGCGCACAATTGCATGGAGATTTTTCCTGACTGGTGTTGTCGGGGCTGACTCTACTCCCAACCCCTCTACCCGTAGCCTCAGGCCTCTACGTCCAGAGCAGCGAGGCGCTGCACGTCCTCACCAACGTGATCCACGCTAATGGGGACAGAGGTATCACGGTGGCCCAGAGCAGCCAGCTCACCCGCGTAGCCAACAACAGCATCTCCTGCAACCGCCAGAGTGGGGTTAAGGTCGAGGCCCAGTGCAAGGTGGAGCTCCGGGGCAATGGTATCTATGACAACCGAGGCCATGGCATCATCACCAAGGGTGACAGCAGCATCGTCATCGAAAATGACATCATTGGCAACCGGGGCAGCGGGCTGCAGCTCTTGCCCAGGTCTGACACGAAGGTATGTGTACGGTGTGTCTGACTCATGGTGGCAGCGCAGGGCTCAACCCTAGGACAGTCCTCACACTCTGTCCACTGAGAAGACCGAAGCACTCGGCACCACCAGGGACATCCTTCCTCCTGCCCAGACCCAGGTGGGGCTTCCCACGGGAGGGGGCACGTGGACTGAGCCCTGAAGGAGGGACGGGAGCTACCAGCAGAGAGCCGGGGTGGGGGTGCCACTGGGGGCATCTTGTGGCCTCCAGGTTAGAGCTCCTTCAGCCCCCGCACTAACAGAACAGCCTCCCATAGCGCTGAGTGTGCAGGAGGTGCTTGATGAGGAGAGCCTATGTGCACTCTTCCCTGTGTACCCTGCACACCCTTCTCCCCTTCTCTCCTCAGTCCTGCAGCTGGGCTGTCCTTTCCTTCAGGAAGCTTCCCCCGATTCTCCCAGGCTATTTGAGGTACCCCTTTTCAGGATATCAGGGGTGCTTATGACCACCCCACCTCACAGAGCACTTCCCACAGTGCTTTGCACCTGCTCTTCTGCCTATTTGTCTCCCCCAGAATTGTCTGCAAAGCACTGCGCTGGGTGCTGAGGTTTCAGTGCTGAGCCAGACCGACTCAGTCCCTGCACTTGTGAAATTACCATCCCCAGGCCTTTTTTTGGGGAGGGGGGCTCTGCAGCTTGAGTAGTGACTTAGGCAAGGAGGAAAGAATTCCTTGGCTCTACATCTGAATACTGTGGAAGCAGAGGAAGGGGGATTGGGGGAGACACGCTGTGGCCTCAGTCAGGTCGCCAATGGTCCTTGCCTCTGGTACAACCTCTTCTCTGTGCCTTTGCATGTTGTTCCTTCTTCTGGAACAGCTGTCCCCCGCTCTGCATCTGGTAAGCTCTTACCTGTTATCCCCTTCAGGAAGCCTTCCCTGATTCTCCCCACTTGATCTTGATCGCCCTTCCCTGAGCTCCCATGGTGCAGTGCTGCCTGAGCATGCTCTTACCACTCCGTTTCAGAACTGCGGTTTCCCTTACCCGGCCCCCTCACCAGTCGGGGAGTCCCCGAGGTATGACAAGCTCTGACGGTCTCTCCCAGGTAATCAAGAACCGGATCCATTCATTCCGGGCCTACGGCATTGCAGTGCGGGGCCGCGCCAAGGCCCTGGTTCAGGAGAACATCATCTTCCAGGGCAAGACCAGCAAGACCATCTTTCAGCAGATCTCCAACAACAGGGAATGTGTCCTACAAAACAACAAGTTCTTGGTGTTCAAGAAAAAGTAAGTGTCTGCCGACACCCATCTTCCAGAACCACAGCGAGGTCACGAAAGTCACGGCCAGGCCCTGTGACTGTGGCGACCCCTGCTCCCCGCAGTCCCGCCAGCTCTCAGCCCTGGTGGGGTTATTCAGGCCTTGCGGAGGCCCTGCACCGCCTCCCTGGGAGAGAGAGGCCTTAAGAGTCCGGGCTGTGGGGTTGCAGATCTCAGCTCCGCCAGTCACTGGCTGTGGAACCTCGGGCAGCTGACTCCACACCTGCAGCCTTGATAAAATCCTGTTAGCGATGCCTACAGTGAAGCACCGAATTGAGAGCAACTCGGGTCATGTGACCTAGCAGCCCGAGGTAGCCCCAAGATGTTAACTGCTGTCACTTGTTTTTAATACCTCTCCCTCTGTGTGACACAGTAGCTTCACACTCTTCTGCCCCAACCTTCCTTGTCCTTCCCTGTCCCCCGTTTCAGTGACCTCACCGTCCCTCCACTCTGTTCTGGCAGCAAAACCTCCGCGACCAACTTCTCCCTAACATCTCAGTTCAGTCAGTCAGTTACTAGGTCCCCTCCTCTTCCAAACTGCCATCACCCCGTTCCCGTCTCGGCACCCCTCACCCCGACCTGTGGCCCTGCTGCCAGGATGCTGTCGCACTGGTCTGTGGGTGGACTGTGTTCTGCTTGCTTCGCTGCTGTACTGGTTCGGAAGGCGGCCATTGCTGTAGGCCTCACTCATGTACTCAGATGGCCCTGTCCTGCGGCGCCAGCTTCCTGCCTTGTGTCCCTGCCCCGCCCCCGCGGGCCGTCCTGTGCATCCTGCCAGGTTATTCTGTCTGTCAGCTCTGGTCCTGCTACGTCCATGGTCAGAAACCTCTGATGGAGCCCCTTTTTCTCTGTTCCTTTTTTAATTATATACTCTCAGTAAAAAGAGTTTTTGAGGAAACATCATATATGTATGTTTTATATATCCATAACTTATGACGTAGGAAAAAATAGAAATTCTAATCTTTTTTCCCTACATCCCAGCAGATCATATTGTGGACTCCTTAAGGTCTGCTTCCTCTTGCCCCTTTGGGGACCCCAGGATACAGAAAGCGCAGAGCTGTCAGCCGGGCATTATCCCCCAGGCACTGTTGGGCCCTAATTTTCCTTTCCAGGCTCCCTGGCTGCTGCTACTCTCCGATGCCAGCAGTTCTTGGAGCACACCTGCAGGCTTCTCGCTCAGCCACAGCCGCCAGCTTCCAGCTCTCCACACCTTTACAGTCCTGCTCATTGCAACATCGTCATAAAAATGCACAGAAGGCATTGTCACTGGCCAAAGCAAATATGATTTGGTGTTAAGAGGTTGTTCCTTGTAACTCCGATGACAGAAAGCCCTGAGCAAAGCTTTCCCTGACCCTTCATAATCTCCATAAGAACTCGGGGGACTGGGGACGCCGGGGTGGCTCAGTGGGTTAAGCCTCTGCCTTCAGCTCAGGTCATGGTCTCAGGGTTCTGGGATCGAGCCCCGCATCAGGCTCTCTGCTCAGCAGGGAGCCTGCTTCCCCTTCTCTCTGCCTACTTGTGATCTCTCTGTCAAATAAATAAAATCTTAAAAAAAAAAAAAAACTCGGGGGACTGGAAACTCACCAGCTTCTGTCCCCTATAGATTTGCAGTTTCAGAATGTCATGTAAAAAAAGAAATCATACAGTATGTGGTCTTTCTGGTCTGGCTTCTCTCACTTACCCTAGTGTACCTGACATTTGCCTATGGTGTCACATGTCATTCTTTTTGTTGCCAAGTGGCATTCCATTATATGAATATACCACACCATTAATCCGTTCACCAGCTGAAGGGGTGTGTAAGTAGTTTGGGGTGATTAGGAATAAAGCTTGTGTATACATGCATGTCATACATTTAGGCGGGGGGTTGGTATGAAAGAAGAGAAGTCACTGATGTTCCCCAGATCCTGACAGAGATAGGGAAATTCAGGCTTCTAGAGGGAACTGCTCCAAGCTTTTGTGCAGAATTGCAAGCATAGCTGGAACTAGAATCCAGGACTTTTGTCCCTTAGCATCACACTTGTGTCCCACCACCTACACCTGGATCCAGTGATCCTGAACCAGAGGTGAGGTTGTGTGGGGCATCCAGCAAACGCCCCAGACCCTCAGCTCATGGACTGTCCTTTTGCACCTCCAGGTCTGACACGTGGCGCCTGGTGAACCCGCCGGCACGGCCTCACCTTGAGAGCTCTCTCCGAGGCCCCTCTGCAGCCCACAGTGGGCAGAAGGGGACAGCCATGGCGACTAGGATCACAGCCCGAGTGGAAGGTGGTTACCACAGCAACCGCAGCGTCTTCTGCACCATTCTGTAAGGACAGGAGCCACGGAGTGGGGCGGCCGGAGGGCTGTCCAGACTCCCAGAGCAGCAACCCTGTACCCTGCGCTCGGGCTCCGATGGGTGTTCAGCTGAGCTGGGAGGTAAAGGCAACGTCCGGCTGGAAGAAGCGGCATCTGAGGGGCTCTGGGCCCCTCTCGGTCCTCCTACTCACCGTATCCCAGAGAAAACAGGCTTCCTGGGGACAGAGAAAAAGAAACAGATTGGTGGGCTTCCTGTCACTCAAGCTCTCACAGAGGTGATGAAGGGTTGGGGAAAATTGATACTAAAGCTTCGGTCAGGTCTTTCTGTACGACTGACAGGGAAGTGTGGTTTTACACACACCAAACCCAGACTCGAGTCAGGGAAGAGCAGATTGACTCCTGAGGGAGGAGGCGAGCCTAGTGAGGTGGGAAGAGCCCCAGAATTGTCCCCTTTCCCGGGGCCTCTCTTGATTCTTGCTGGGCCGCACCCTCCCAGCTGTCTGCAGAGGCTACAGGAGTTAGTTTGGTTCCCTTCAACTTGAACTGTGAGGGGGAGGGCGCCTCTCTGGAAAAGCTGCCCCAGGGATGACAAGGGACATGCTGAAAATACAGGCTTCCTTTGAGCAGCCCAGGCACTGGGCTGGGCGGGGCAGGGACAAAGGAGACTCCGCTCTGGCCTCAGGGAGCTCCCACACTCAGGGGGATGCTGGCTCGAGGCCTGCCCTGCAAGGGTTCGGGTCCTGCGCACACCCCTACCGGTTGCCCCTCCTGGCCCCACACTGGTGGAGATGGAGGTACCCGGGGCCCTCGTCTGTATCCGTGTTCTCACATGTCTGCCTTTACTGACCCCACTACGGTTCCCCACTCTGTGCCTTGGCCCACACACTGTCCTCTTCTTGGCATGCCCTTCTCGCCATCTGCACATGTCACATCCCGCCTAGTCTTTGAGGTTTAGCGGAGACATTACCGCCACAGAGCTCCCCTCCCTGCAGTGACCACGCTCTTCTCCCGCTGAGGCTCTGTTGCCCCTTCTTTGCCCTCCTCTCAGGTACTGAGCACTTTCTGCCTTGCTTCGGGGTTTTCTAGGTCCATCCCTGTCCCACCTACCTGCCTGTAAACCCCCAAGACAGGATCAAGGTTCCCAGTCCAGGGTTGGGGTAGGGTCAGTAGCCTGAGTGAGGGGAGGAAGGACCTCCCAGAGGGCTTTACTGAACCGTATTATGAATGTGTGAGGGTTCCAGAGCCAGGTGGGCTCAGAGGGCGCCTGCTTGAGGATGGGGACTGAATGCAGGACTGGCTCAGCGGGAACAACCCCTCTCCCACTCAGCCTTTCATGCGGGGCCTTCACCAGCCTGCTGGGGGCGCTGTTGTGCACCTTGCCAGTGGCTTCCCAGGCTGGTTCTGCCAGGCCCTCGGTGCTGCTCTCCTGGGTGGGGTGGGCTAGGGGGTGGCTGCAGGGAGCCAGAAGCACGGGCTTCCCCCTGAGGACTGTGGACACACGAGCACCGACCCCCCACCGTCCCAGCACGGTCCTTTGCACTTCTCTGGTGTCCCCAATGTGAGTCGCTGTACAAAATGCTGCCTTTGTTATTTTGTAATGACTCTTCTGTGAACTTATGCTTATGAAAATCTCTGCAACCAAAATAAAGTTCTATATTTTAAAAGAAGCCCTCTCAGGGGACTTTTCTTGGTCTGGGTACGTGCTAGAGTTCCTGGGTGGCTAGATGCAGGCACCTGCTCAGCCTTCCCGAGGCGCTGCTCCTGTGGCTGAAGGAGAGACCCACAGTCTCCTGTCCCTTCAGCTCGTGCCCACACTTCTGGGTCCCAGGGCTGTATGGCTGCGTGTCAGGGATCGCACTGCAGCCCCCCACCTGCCGTGGGCTATGTGGAGATGAGCAGAAACACTACCTGGCGGAGAGGTCTGCACAGCATACGGAACGTTCTGAGATCGTGAACTCGTTTTTCCTGTATCTGCATGCCACCTAAGGAGAAAGGTAGTACTTAAAGAGGATTTAAAGAAAAATTTAATTGTTTTTTAGAAGAATTTTAGATTTACAGAACAAGTGAGCAGATAGGTGGTACAGAGTCCCCGTATTACCCTCCCCAACCCTGCATTTCCCTGCTTTACCATCTTAGAGTCTCGTGTGGTGTCTGTCAAAATCAACCGATACGGACTCGTTATTACCTGAAGTTAAAGTACTTGTTCCCTAATGTCCTTTTCCCATCCAGGATCCTAGCCAGAGTTTTACTTTGCTGAACTAAAAGAAATGTTTACATCACTATTAAATGCAAAGTTACTGTTTTCTAATACACATCTAGAACAAACTATTAAAATGAAAATACAATGCCATTAGCAAATAAACATTTGTGGAGGGGCGCCTGGGTGGCTTAGTTGGCTGGACAACTGCCTTCAGCTCCAGTCATGATCTTGGAGTTTCCGGATTGAGTCCCGTATCAGGCTCCCAGCTCCATGGGGAGTCTGCTCCTCCCTCTGACCTTCTCCCCTCTCATGCTCTCTCTTACTCTCTCTCTCAGATAAGTAAGTAAAATCTTAACAGAAACCTGGCAAGCC
This sequence comes from Taxidea taxus jeffersonii, assembly GCA_003697995.1. Taxonomy (NCBI): domain Eukaryota; kingdom Metazoa; phylum Chordata; class Mammalia; order Carnivora; family Mustelidae; genus Taxidea; species Taxidea taxus. The sequence goes on along the minus strand of ML103594.1, from coordinate 169,638 downwards.
AGAAAGGGCTGGCAAGACCTATTCAGAGTACTAAGTGAGAAGAACATGCAGCCAAGAATACTTCATCCAGCAAGGCTGACATCCAAAATGGATGGAGATGCAAAGAGCTTCCAAGACTGGCAAGGTTTAAAAGAGTATGTGACCACCAACCTGGCACTACAAGAAATATTAAGGCGGGGAAGTTCTATAAAAGAAGAAAGAACCCAAGAGTAACTGAGAACAGAAATTTACAGAGACAATCTATAGAAACAAGGATTTCACAGGCAACATGACACCAATAAAAACTTATCTTTCAATAATCACTCTCAACATGAACAGCCGAAATGCTCCCATGAAACTGCACAGGGTCACAGACTGGATAAAACCACAGGACCCGGGGCACCTGGGTGCTCAGTGGGTTAAAGCCTCTGCTTTCGGCTCAGGTCATGATCCCAGGGTCCTGGGATCGAGCCCCACATCGGGCTCTCTGCTCAGCAGGGAGCCTGCTTCCCCCTCTCTATCTGCCTGTCTCTCTGCCTGCCTGTGATCTCTGTCAAATAAATAAATAAAATATTTTTTTAAAAAAAGACAAGACCCGTCCATATGCTGTCTGCAAGAGACCCATTTGGAACATAAAGGTACATCCAAACTGAAAGTAAAGGGATGGAGAAGCATCTCATGTCAACAGGCCTCAAAAGAAAGCTGGGGTAGCAATTCTCATCAGACAAATTAGATTTTAAGCTAGAAACTGTAGTCAGAGATACAGAAGGACACTACATCATTCCTAAATGGACTATCCACCAAGAAGATCTAACAATTGTAAATATTTATGCCCCCAGTATGGGAGCAGCCAACTACATAAGTCAACTGTTAAGAGGCATAGTGATGTGAATACATTAATTATAAGGGATCTTAACACACCACTCAGTAACAGATCATCCAAGCAGAAAATCAATCTGTAGGTAAATAAAATATTTAAAAAAAAAAAAAAAAGCCCTCCACGGAAACCAGACATTTGGGGGAAATATGTTATTCCAGTTTATCCTAACCGGCAAAACCTCGTGTATTTTGATGCATTGAAATAGCAAATATTGGGGCTCCTGGGGGGGCTCACTTGGGTTAAAGCCTCTGCCTTTGGCTCAGGTCATGATCCCAGGGTTCTGGGATTGAGCCCCACATTGGGCTCTCTGCTCGGCGGGGAGCCTGCTTCCCCCCATCTCTCTGCCTGCCTGTTTGCCTACTTGTGATTTCTGTCAAATAAAATCTTAAAAAAAAAAAATCAGGGGCGCCTGGGTGGCTCAGTGGGTTAAAGCCTCTGCCTTCGGCTCAGGTCATGATCCCAGGGTCCTGGGATCGAGCCCCACATCGGGCTCTCTGCTCAGCGGGGAGCCTGCTTCCTCCTCTCTCTCTGCCTGCTTCTCTATCTGCTTGTGATCTCTGTCTGTCAAATAAATAAATAAATAAAATCTTTAAAAAAAAAAAATCAAATATCAACAGCATGCCAGATACTGACTGGGTGAGGTCATTGCCCTATTTTTTAGAGGAGGAACTGAGGCTCTGAATGGTAATGCTTGTTAAGGCCCAGCAGGTAAAAGTTCACTGTCAAATGTTCAGAGCTTGTAGGCAGGAGAGGGGTGGGTAGGGCTGTTAGCCAAAGCTTTGGCAACGAAAAAAGAACAGCAGAGACACGCACAGTGCCATCTCCCAAGTGATTTGGTGTGGGACACCCATCCTTGCTCTTCCGTGGGGCAGGGGGCGGGGGAGAGCCATGTGGGAGCAAGCCTGCCCTGCAGCAGCCTGCACAAGTGGGCAGGGCTGGCCATCCCACACAGCGGCCCACCCCTGCCCAAGAGAACCTGTTCTAATTTTTTTGTCCCTTCAAGTGAGCCAAAATCTATCTCCCTGGCTAAACCCTACCCATGTTTCAGGATCTTACTTCATTATCAGTCCCTTCCTGATCCCTTCAAATCTCAGTAGTCCCCCTCTCCCCGTGCTACCCCATGATGGCACTGAACCCTCCATATTGCAAAAATCGGTTTGATTTGTCTGATCCCCTGCCCCATGCCCGTGAAATCAAGCCCTGCTGATCCTCTACGCCCAGCACAGACCAAGACTCACTAAGTGTTGGATATGTGGGTAGATGAATGGAGGGATGGATGAAGAAATAAACCCACACCACTCCCAGCGTCTCTGCCTTCTGGAGCCTCCGGAGGACTGTCTTCCGTGCATGACAGCCCTCCAGAGATTTGCAGACGGCAGCCGTATGCCTGCTGGGGCCGCCCTGCTCCCGGCCTCCTCTCGTACGTGCCACTTTGCAGACCATCTCACCGCCCTGGTCACTGCTCGAGACCCACTCCAGTGCTCTGGCCGTGTCTGGGAGAGCCTGAAGGTGGAGTGGAGGAGTCCTGTCCTGCATCTCAGGATGGATCTCCCAGCTCTCTGGGTAGCAATTATGGATCTGAAGATAGGATTCTCCAAGGGTACCATGTTTCCCTGGGTCATCTGCTTTCAGACTGTAGTAGTTAAGGGTCCCCCTCCACTGGGTTGTCACAGGTGAAGGCTTAACCCTGGCCCAGCACCCAGTAGGTCTCAGCTGCTCCACACACACACACCCAAACAGCTTAAACTGTGGCTTCCCTGGCCTTTCCTGCTGGCCAGTCAGGCCTAAACGTTGATGCCTACCGGTGCAAGTGTACAAGCACAACAAAGAGCAACACAGCTTCACCTGGGTCTCCAAATCCTGTTGAGGCCCCTACCCGAGTGTCCCGAGGAGGTCCTGAGGACAGGGAGTGGTGGACATGGCGTGGCCAGACTAGACACGAGCCAGCATTGTGTCTGAGAATAGCACATGATCCTATCCAGTCCTCAGCAGCCTGGGGCCCATTCCCTCCAACACAAAGAAAGCCTCCTCTCCAAATGGTACCTCATGGTAGGCTCCCATGGGCCCTGATAGACCTGTTCCAGCCCTAAGCAGTTTCTTCCAATTCGAACATGCCCATCCCATTAGCTCTTTCTCCCTTGTCCAGAATTTTGCATGGTGCAGTTACGGCCGTGGGGCTCCAGAACCAGCCCACCATGACTAGCATTGTTTTTAAGTGAAGTTGAGCCCAGCATGGCCCTCCTGGTGCAGTCTCAGCAGCTCACAACAACACAGCTGTCAACATCTGCTTTGCACACTATTCTTGCCTGAGCACAGCTAAAGATCCCGTCTAATTGTCAGGATGGTGTTTCACTTCCTGGTTTTGGCCCATCGTTCATGTTATCTTTTCAGCCTCCTTGGCTAAAAGGCTGATTCCAGGGCTAGAGCAGGAAAAGTACAAGATGGCTGGAATATCTTGGGCCAGAAATGAAGGACCCTCAAAATGATGGGGATACAGGAGCTAGTTTGAAGGAACTAAGAATGGCCAAGTGTGGTACAATCTGAACATCAAAATGACTAAAATGAAAATCTGTAAGTCTATCCTGATCACTGAATGAAAAAAAACTGTTTTAACAGGAGAGAAAAGAGGGTTTCCTCTGTATAAGAAATGATAGGGTGAGAAAATAATTTTGCAACCATCCTGGCAATTGATTCACCAAGAATCTGCAGTGGAGGCTAAAACTCATGGTGACTTCGTGATGGAGGGAACACAACCTAACCAAGTCACAAAAGTTCCCATCACAAGTACAGGACGAACATCACGTGCCCCTACAGGGATACCACGCCCTTGAGACACAGCAGCATGTCTGGTTTTCCTGCCAAAAATATACATCCTGACTCTAAAGATTTTATTTATTTGACAGAGATCACAAGTAGGCAGAGAGAGAGAGAGGAAGGGAAGCAGACTCCCTGCTGAGCAGAGTCCGATGCGGGGCTCGACCCCAGGACCCTGAGATCATGACCTGAGCAGAAAGCAGAGGCTTTAACCCTCTGAGCCCCCCAGGCGCCCCATACATCCTGAATCTAAATGCAAGGAAACCCCAGACAAACCCAACTTGAGGGACACCCCACATGATAACTGACCTTAGTCTTCAAAACATCAATGTCAAGAAAGCAAAGGCCAAGGAACGGTTTCAGAGAGGTTAGACAAGACCAGACAAGCGTCGTGGGCAAGAACTGAAGATGAACTGTGGGGCTGGGCACTAGTTTGTGTCATTGTTGTTTCCTGCTATTGATGAATGTGCCGTGGTCATGAATCAGAAAGTCCTTGTTCTTAAGACACACACACGGCGGATCTGACAGGTAAAAGGACAGGATGCTATTCTCGAATTTCCTCAAATGGCTCAAAAAGAAATACATAAATGTATAAAGCAAATAATAGATGGGATAACACATCAACAGTGGGAGAAGTTCTTTGTACCATTCTTGCAACTGTTTTCTAATCAGGACATTATGTAAAAATAAAAGTTTTTAAAAGAGAACACTTTGTTTTTGTATTTTAAGATTTTGTTTGGGACGCCTGGGTGGCTCAGTTGGTTAAGCGGCTGCCTTTGGCTCAGGTCATGATCCCAGAATCCTGGGATCGAGTCCCACATCGGGCTCCTTGCTCAGCAGGGAGCTTGCTTCTCCCTCTGCCTCTGCCTGCCACTGTCTGCCTGTGATCGCTCCTGCGCTCTCTGACAAATAAGTAAATAAAATCTTAAAAAAAAAAAATATTTTGTTTAATTATGTAACAGAGAGAGACACAGCGAGAAAGGGAACACTGGCAGGGGGGAGCAGGCTTCCCGCTGAGCAGGGAGCTGGATGCAGAGCTCTATCCCAGGATCCTGGGATCATGACCTGAGCCGAAGGCAGATGCTTAATGACTGAGCCACTCAGGCGCCCCAAAAGGGGACGCTTTGAAGAATTTTATTTAATTAGCTCTTTCCAGGTCAGGGTCCCCTGTAAGCATGTTAAATATAACTTCTCTGACCTCATCACTGTTAACAGTGTCGACCCCCGAGAATGCACCATCTGCATTTGACAAGGTCCCCCTGTGGTCGGCCCACACAAGCATATATTTGCCATCCTAGACATTTGCCCATCAGTCCCACGCCTCTGTGGGAGTGACTGAAAACAGGCTGCCTCCCCACCGGCACAGAAGTGGTTCAGAGTCCTCCTCACGTGCTGTGATGCCATCATTCCTGGAGATTAAGTCTCACGGTGTCACACCCATCAGAATCTACAAGTATTCACGGAAACACATTCTACCCTATGAGCCCACCAGGAGTTCTCTTCCCAGAGACAGATCAAGATATTCTCTTTTCCAATGCACAGTCACATACTTGATTTTCACCACCGCTTAAAGGAAAACAAGGTATTTCCATCTCCTGCTCACACCTCTTTTGGAGGGAGACAAGGGATGTATTGATGCCCCTACCCAGGATCAGACACAAATGACACACATCAGAGCAGAGCCTGGAAAACATGTGCAGGAGGCATGACCTCGGCTCAGAAGCAGCCCGCTAACCAATCCCAAAGCACAAAGAAATTCAGTGACGACCTGTCCCGAATGAGTTATGGAGACTCATCTCCACTAAGTCTTCCTTCACGGTGGGCCCAGCTGCTGTGTGAACTTCCTCTCATTGCATTTTCGCAAAGAACTGAATTTTCTCTTCCCTCGGGTCCTGGTTCTGGCTCCACAATGCTACAGAGCACAGACCTCGGCCACTCCCACTGCCGCAAAAGCACCCTGAAGATGTCACTCTGAGTGCTAGCCCTGTACCTGTCTCTCCAGGCTCGTTCCTGTTCCTCACCGCAGCCCTCCAGACACGGACTTCCCTGTCGCCCCAGTGGCATGTAAGCTTGGGTGACAGTCACTGTTCACTGCCATCTCCTGGGGGCCGTTGCTGTCACTAGAGGCTGGGGAGCCACGCTGATTTCCAGATTGCCTCGCTGTTAGGGTTCTAGGTGCAAACGAGGTTCCTACCTATGTACACAGTCAAGCCTTGAATAACCTGGGTCTGAGCTGCACGGGTCCACTCGTACATGGTTTTTTTTCCACTAAACACAGTGCAGTATTTTAAATGTCCTTTAATATGATTTTCATAACATTCTTTATCTAGCTTACTTTACTATAAGAGTATGCTACAAAATACACACAATGTGTGTTTACAAGATATGTGGTGATCAGCTCTTTGGGCTTCCAGTCAACAGTAGGATATGAGAAGTTTGGGAGGGGCCGGATTTAGACTGCACAGGGGGTAGGAACCCCAAACTCCCACGTTGTTCAAAGGTCAGGTGTACAGACATGTGACCAGAGGAACCTCAAACACGTAGGCTAAGTGAAAGAAGCCACACAGAAGGCGACAGGCTGTGTGATTCTGTTCACATGAAACATCGAGGCAAGTCCACAGGGACAGAACACAGATGACCGGCTGCCAGGGACTCAGGGGAGGACAGAACAGGGTGTTTCTGCTTAACGGTACAGGGTTTGTTTTGGGGGGGATGAGAAAGTTCAGGAACCAGATCGCTGTGATGGTGGCACAACACTGTGAACGCACTTCATGCCCCTGAATGGTGCACTCTTTAATGGTTTTTTAAAGGTAAAGTTTATGTGTATCTATTTTACCAAAAGAATATGTGACCAACCCATGTCAAACGCAGCCAAGACGGCCAAAAGATCCACCCTGAAAGGGGCCACACACGTGGCGACTGGGACTCTGGTGATAATAGGTCCCCTGCTGTCCCCTGCTGCCACACAGCCACAGAGGATCTGGGAGGGCTTGATCCCAGGGAGGGCCTTCCCAGCTCAGACTCCACCAGATCCCACGGTCTTCAATGTGCCCTTGACATTCAGTATGAAGTCCTTTCCCTCCCCGTAGACTTGTTTTTGCAAATGCCCTCCTCTGGTTCAGAAAAGTTCTCTTGACAACCACCTGGACCTAATTCACAAAAAGGTGGAACCTAAACTCCAAGCCCAGACCTGTTTTTCACTATCCACCGAGTCATCAAACGTCCTTACACGCCAACCAACCCTGAGTAGCTTCTGGGCAGTTGGAGAGCGCAGGCCCCCAAATCAAAACCCACAGCCAGTACACTGCCCGGGAAATTCAGACCCAGGGCTCCCACCGCTGCTCCAAGGAAGGCAGGACCCCAAATCCATCAGCTGACACACAGTGCAGCCCAGAAACAGAACTGCTTCCAGAGCCGGGCCCCTCCCGATCCACAGAGCTCCAGCCTCTGGGACCTGCGACATGGGGCTCTGTCCCGGCTGGAGAGGTCTCGCATCCTCCCACAGAGCCGGCTCTGGCCGTGGACTGGGGGCCCCAGGCTCTGCATGGCTCAAGTCTAGTCCTGGGTCTTCAGATTCCCACCTGCAGAGCCAGTCAAGGGATCGGGTCCCAAATCGATCGATGCCTTTCCTTCAACTCATCCAGCACCGCCTGCGGCTGGGCCTTGTGCTGGCCGCGGTCGAAGAGACAGGTTCAACGGACAGTCCCCGCTGTGACAGAGCCCATGAGACATCCAGATAAGTAACTCCCAGCCAGGACCAGGCAGGGGGTGGGGCACACGAGACAGGGACATCTAGAATGTTCCGGGAGCCTACAGAATGGCTCTTACCTACCAGCAGGACAGTGTGTGTCCTGCCCATCACCACCCAGTGCTTGGGAATGGCTGACAGCGGTCACACAGCCGAGAGTGCCAGGTGCCACCTGCCCCTCAGGATCCTGTGTGAGGGTTCAACAGGCCACTCTGGCGGGCTTAATTAAGCCCTAATTAAGCATTCTGCCCAGAACCCTCTTCTCTCTCCTGTACAACTGCCCACCTTAGAGCAAACCACGCAGGAAACAGCATCAGCTGTTGGGGGACGGCAGCCGTTGGCAGCGGTGCTGATGACAGTCAGTGAGTGCCACCCCGGCTCAGAGGGAGTCACTGAAACCACAGAGCCCAGAAGCCAGAGAGCAGCCCCCAGGACGCCTTCTGCCTTCTGGCCCTGCCCGCACAGGGAAGTGCACAGTTGGGGTCACCCCTCTCTGAAAGGACACGGAAACAGCCATGGCTGGAATTCTGCCGAAGGAAAGGAGGAAAAGCCGAGGCCACAGGAGCTCAGTGAGGCACCATCTTCAAGGATGAGAAACTAAACATTGACTACAGAGAATGCGTAAGTCACCGCCCATCCTGGGGGATGATGTGCCAAAAAACATCAGAAACTGTAAAACATTCCAGAAAAAGTAGTTGATTTAATGTCAGGTGTGAACCACAAGTGATAAAGCCACATCTACTCTCTGGGCACAACTGTAAAGTGACGCTGGGCAGAGACAGGCAGGAGACGCAAAACAACTTTGATCTGGATGCCGGCTATGAGCAGTAACGACTCATTTTCTTAAAAATCTCCATTATTACTATTTGTGCACAATGACACCTGTCTTAGGATCAGAGAGTCTCTAAGAGAATCAAAGCCCCAAGGACAGAACACAGGCTCCCAGGGGAATGGCACTGGGTGAGCCCGTGCCCACCAGCAGCCCTGCCCCTTCCCTCTCTACCTCCTCCTCTCCCCTCAGCAGACCTGGAAGGGGTCGAAGGTCTGCACCTCAGCTCCATGCTCCATCTGACAGAGAGCTCAGAGGTCTGATCAGTTCTCCTGGGATGGCCATGAACCGGCCCACCTTGGGGTGCATCTGTGGCACCGACGTCAGGAGCACCATGAACACACTACTTCCCCAGCCCGGAAACGGGGCATTGTTGGTCGGAGAGCCTTTGTACTGTCCCTCCAAACCCAACCACTCTCCAGCCCCTCCTGCTGTGACCCCCCACGTCTCCCACATTTCCACTTCTGCCACCTCTGCTGCCATCACACGCATTCAGGCTCTTATGTGGTCTCTTACGTGGGTCACAGAGCACCTGCTCTCCCTGCTGCCGTCTTGCTCTCCTGCCAAGCCATCTCCACACCACGGTGCAATCTCTTTTTAAGATTTATTTATTTCAGGGGCGCCTGTGTGGCTCAGTGGGTTAAAGCCTCTGCCTTCTGCTCAGGTCATGATCCGGGGTCTTGAGATCAAGCCCCACATCGGGCTCTCTGCTTGGCGGGGAGCCTACTTCCTTCTCTCTCTGCCTGCCTCTCTGCCTACTTGTGATCTCTGTCAAATAAATAAATACAATCTTTAAAGAAAAGATTTATTTATTTCAGAGAGAGAGAGAGCGAGCAAGTGAGCATGAACGGGGGAAGGGCAGAGGAAGAGAGAGAATCCTTGGGCAGAATCCCCACTGAGCAGGGAGCTTGACTCCGGGCTAGATTCCAGGACCCTGAGATCATGACCTGAGCCTAAACCAAGAGGTGGCTACTTTAACCAATGAAGCCACCCAGGTGTCCCACACAATTTTTCTAAGATGCAATTCCGCCGCTGCCTCAAACCCTATGATGTCACCCCGTAATTTTTAGGATAACTGATTAGGATCTGCAGTCCAAACTCTGGAGCCAGTCCTGCTGGGCTCAGATCGCTGCTCTCTCACGTACTAGATCTATTCCTCAACCCCTTGGTACCTCAGTCTTCCCAGTGGGGAACAAGCTTGTTGTGAGGACTGAGTTAATGCATGGAAACCACTTACAACAGTGCCTGGTGAGAAGGATTCTCTAAACGGTAGCTACTATTTTCACAGATTGGTGCTTTTTAGAGACCTTCAAGGCTGTCCCACTTGGCTCTGAAGCCTCTTTACTGTCCTCCAGCTCCCTGCACTCCACCTCCCAGGGAGCTCCAGTCCCGTGGACCCTCTTCCCTTTTGTTCTTGCCACTGAGGCTTTGCTCATGTCGCTGTCATTGCCAGTAAGCTCTGCCCTCCATGGCTTGTCTGCTTGTCCATAGTTTCCCTCTCTCAAAACTATCTTCGACTGTTTATGTATATCCCTTGCGGGAATGGAACATCCTTGTGAGCAGGGCCTGGGGGGTCTGAGTCACCAGGAGTCTTCTGTATTTAATCGATGTCTCATGAATACTGGCTCAATGACTGAAACCAATGGAGCTAGCCAGCCGAAGCCCAGGCCCAAGAAACACCGCCCTTCTGAAGCCAGCAACAGAGTCTTCTCTACACAACAAATACTAGAAATCACGACATGTCTGTAACTTCACGATACATCTTTAACTTCACAACATCCTAGTCTGCTACAAATATTCCCACTGGAGCCACCACCGGAAGAAGGCAGATCCTTGGGAAATGAGCGAGGTTCAGGTGCTTTGACAAAATCAGTCTCCGACTGAGAGGGAAAACAGCTTTGGAGACAAAGGAGGAAGGAGCAAGAGCTAGCTACACTGCAGGTGATTGCTGTTTAGATTTTATGTGACCTGACATTACCAGGTCATTACTGAGTAAAATGAATACAAACACTTTTTGTTTGAAAGAAATGTTAGAAACGAAAAACAAGGAAGGAAGGAGTTAGTTCTGGAAGTTTCTATACAGCCTTTCCATTTAGCCATTTCTATTTTCTTGCAGATTCCTCATTATGGAGTTAGAACTGTGTTCCCCTGGACAATAATCTAGGCCCTGGGAGCTTATATCAAAATCCAATGACCACCATAAGAAAAGCAATTACCTCCTAATTAAACATTAAGAGGATGGTCCAATGTATCAACATTCTGCCGCAAAACAGTTACAAAATAAAAACAAAGCTTCCCCACTTCTCCTTCACCCCCTTCACCTCCTAACTCATACTCTGATGGCAGATTAATGTTACTAAAAGCACAGCTCTGCTCATGCCTTGCCCACATTCAAAACCCTTCAATGGCTCCCCATTGCCTTCAGGATAAAGAACAAACTCCTGGGGTGCCTGGGTGGCTCAGTTGGTTAAGTGACTGCCTTCGGCTCAGATCATGATTCCAGCGTTCTGGAATCGAGCCCCCTGTCAGGATCCTTGCTCGGGGAGGGGGGGCGGGGCGCCTGCTTCCCCCTATCTCTCTACCTGTTGTTCCACCTCCTTGTGCTCTGTGTCAAATAAATAAAAATTATTAAAAAAAAAAAAAAAAGAACAAACTCCTAAGTGAGTGTTTGAAGGTCTTTCTCCTTTTGGCACTGACCTACTTGAACAGCCTCATTTCCTTCGAATCACCTTCAAATAACCCTTGGTCCCAACAAAATGCACTGAGAGCCCCTGCCATGCCTTATCTTTTCCCACCGCTGCCCAGAATGTCCTTTCCCCACCCCCAAACTCCCCAGGTCAAACCCCTGCCTCCCTGTGAGACTCACGCCAATGCTACCTCCTCCAGGAAGTCTTCCATGATGCCCTCCTCCACCATATCTGCCCACCATCTCCAGGTTTCCACATCCTTTCACTACAGATGATTCTCATGTATTTATCCCCAGCTGGCTTGTCTTACCACTATTTCTGAACATATTCTCTACCTCCTGATAAACTCTAAACCCAAATACATTTTCCCTTCACACCGAACATATGTCATGCAAACAGAAGGCACTAAAGTAACAAATGGCAGAAAACAGTACAATATGGTCAGCAGCAGCCGAATTTATCAGGGCACTTACGTACAAACTCCATCCAGTGTTTGGGACGTTTGGTCAACAAACCCGTTTCTACTGAAGTCTCCTATTTACTATCATTATTTACCCACAGATCTTTCACTCCTGCGGGGTGTGTGTGGGTGAGCGTGTGCTTGTGGGTTGTGCAGAAGGAAGGAAGCAGAGGGGAGGAGGGGGAATGATCATCAAAAACTGGCAGCAGCAAGAGAGAAGCTCCTTCTTCAGTGAGGACAGCGTGAAATCCACAAGAGCCACCCCCCCCCCCAGACCCTGTACTAGTGTCAAACACGGGGCGGAGGAGGGGGCGGGTTTAAGTCCTGCCAGGCGGGGCTTCTGACTTTCTGGAGGAGCTGTGGAGCTTGTTACAACACAGGTGGGCCCTAGGCCTGGAGTTTCTGTGTCTGTAGTTTGGGGTGGGGCTCAGCTTTTGCATCTCTACCAAGCTCCAAGTAATGCTGGTCAGAACCACACTTTAAGGAATCTCGTTCTAGGTGGGCAAATGAATCCAGGTAGGAGGACCAACTGTGGTACACGACACAGGCATTTTTAAAGCTAAATAACTCATTTTTACTCAGATTAAGGCACATGGAAAAGCAAAATCATACTGTGATTTTTCATTTTCACTTGTAATTCAGACACTAAATCCTATAGGGTAGACTGGAGAGTCACAGAAAAGGGAGTTAGGAGACCTGGGTTCGAGTCCTGATTCTGTCACTGGTTATGGGTAACCATGAGCGCTCGTAACCCTCTCAGAACATCACTGCCCCAACAAAACCTTAGAAAGGCTAAGCCTGAACGATGTCCAGGGCCAGGTCTTACATCCCATGTTCTCATCATTTTGAAACCATGTTGGTGAATTAGTTCTAAAACTTAGTATTATGCCATTTCTATAAAAAATGCTCAGAGGAAAAAAATGTTGAAAGATACCGCAATTTGGAAACTGAAAACATGAGAAATAATTAAGTTAAGCTGGAGAAGATAATTGCAATAAATTGTTGCAATTATGAAAACTGAAAGAACCTTCCCTTAAACTGGTTTCACAGAATAAGAGCTCAAGAATATACCATGGGAACAGATTTTAAAATATACAGGAAAAATACTACAGTTAGTTCTATTACTCACCCATAAAACCAATAAAATCTTGCCATTCACAATGATGTGGATGGAGCTACAGAGTATGTGCTAAGTGAAATAAATCAGATAAAGACAAATACCATATAATTCTATTCATATTTAAGAATTAAAGAAGTTTAAGAATTTAAGGAACAAAACAAATAAGCAAAGAAAAAAGAGAAACCAAGAACAGACTCTTAACTATAGACCACAAAATGATGGTTTCCAGAAAGTATGGAGGGATGGTGACACAGGTGATGGGCATTAAGGAGGGCACAGGGAGGGAAGGGAAGTGCTGAGTCACTCTATTGCACACCTGAAACTCATACAACACTGTATGGTGACTAGAATCACAAACTTAATTTTAAAAACGCTACAATTTTTAAAAGCCCAGCTCCCTTACTGAGAATAATCTAGAGAAAGCAGGACATGTTCCAGAAGGAGAACACAACTTACCAGTGGAGCAGAACTGAGGGGAGTCGTCCAAGGAGAGAAATCAGCTGGCTGCTAATCCCGGCTGCTCTTCCCAGCACTGGCACCTCCCCTCTTCCCCACACTCCTCCCGGGCCTCCCAGTGGGCTCCTTTTAAAGAGAAAAGGCCCCTTCCGGGAGATCATAGCCACAACGTGAGTATCCAACTACCTTCCCATCGCCTGTGAATGAGCCCAAGTAAAGTGGATCACTGGGCCACTCAGCCAAGTCAGATGGTCCCCAGTGGCCCGGCACCCACTCTCCCTCAGATCCTGGGCAGCCCCAGCCATGCCCCCGACGGGGGTCTGGCCTCTCCCCCTTCAGCAGCACAGCCCCAGAAGCCCTCCAGATGCCACTCTCATCTCCCCACCTCGGCCACCTGAACCTGCCCAGGGAGGAGAGCCTACACGTCGCTGACAGCAACCTGGCTGCCGTTGGGCTACGGGCCACAGAGAACGTGACACCCAAGGTGTCCCGAGGTGGCCATGGACCACTGTGAGGCTGCAGCGCTGAGTCCGCTGGCCTGCCGGGTCTGCCCAGCTGCGTCGGGTTAAAGTGAACAGCTCGGCATTAAGTCGATAAGCCTCCCAGAGAGGTAGGTCACCCTCAAACACATTACGCCCCCTCAACAGATGGGGGAATGACACCACGGGAAGATTAAATGACCTGCCTGGCCTCGCACCACCTGCCGCAGGTGGAGCACGCGGTGGTCCCAGCCTGGAGCTGGCTCAGGAACGAAGAAGACTCTGCAGAGCACCCTCCCAGCAGGAGGAGGCCTTGCACAACAGAGGTCCATGAAGATCGAGACCACCTCACGTCTCTCTTTTTCCGTTTCTCCAGAATGCCGTGGAGAGAATGATCTTCAACCACAAGGATGGGGTGGAACAGGGTGTGGGTGCGGAGAGGACAGAACAGGCCTGTAGGCCACCAGGGGCCTTAGGGATTGGCACCAGAGGAGGAGGCAGGCCCAGCGGGGTTCCTTCGGTGACCCTGGTCCTCTGCACCTCTCCCACCCCGCCAGTTCACTCCTTTGTCCAATGAGTACTTGCATATCTAATGGGGGCAAGTCACTGAGAGAGACACAAGGATGGACCGGACCATCCCTGGTCCAGTCATTAATGTCCGTGAGCAGGAAATCACTAAAATACCAAGGAGAGGGGCACCTGGGTGGCTCAGTGGGTTAAAGCCTCGCCTTCAGCTTGGGTCATGATCCTGGGGTCCTGGGATCCAGCCCTGCATCAGGCTCTCTGCCTGGCAAGGAGCCTGCTTCCTCCTGCCTACTTGTGATCTCTGTCAAATAAATAAATAAATAAAATCTTTAAGGGCCACAGCAGAGGGGCTGGCCATGTTTGGTGCTGGAGCTCACATCCGGCTGTGGATACAGTGGGGTGGTGTCAGGGTAGGCTTTGTGGGACAGGGGACCAGGCCACGAAGGATAGGACAGGGACATCGGCAGGGCTGGGGAGAAGGGCACAGAAGTGGAGAAGGCACGAGGCGACCCTGAGGACCAGGAAGAGGAATGTGGGAGACCAAGTGTTGAGGGACTTAGGGTAGGACCGGCAGGCAGAAGCCCTATCACCGAAGGCCTAAAGCATGGGAATAAGGAGATGAGACTTCACCTCCAACCACAGTGCTCAGCACTGCACCTTGCTCACAGTAGACCCTCATTAATGCCGCAGAGCGAAATGTGGGAAGGCAAGTTCATGTGTGTGAAGTGTACAACAACTGTAGAAGAATATGCCCCAAAATGTCTCAAATCTTTTTATCAGTCAGTGTCTGGTCAGAACCACTCCTGACTTCAGCTCCACTATCTGAAGCGTTTGCTACGTTCTGCCCCGAATGGAGACCTTAACACTTGCCATCAGCTTCTCACCCAAGAACACTGAAAATTAATGATGAGGGAATGTCTGCACTGCTCCGAGCTCTTTGGAAATGTGTGGCAAAAGGCATCACTATTATTAATATTTAAAGAGACTCTACCCAGCTCTGATCTCTTTTTCTGCAGACTAATGTTACGTCTCCAGGATAAGGTGATGCCAGGTTGTCCTCCACATAAACCTTCCCAACAGACA
This sequence comes from Taxidea taxus jeffersonii, assembly GCA_003697995.1. Taxonomy (NCBI): domain Eukaryota; kingdom Metazoa; phylum Chordata; class Mammalia; order Carnivora; family Mustelidae; genus Taxidea; species Taxidea taxus. Next base: position 154,578 of record ML103594.1, on the reverse strand, counting down.
GCGCGGGTGCCTCTCCCTGAGCCCCTTACCTGGGGCTGATGGGGACCTCGATCCCAGTGATGCCGAGTCTGTTTCTGACCCATTCTCTGGGGTTGCCAGAGCGCAGGGGCGAAACTAGGCAGAAGAGCAAGACAGATTTCAGAAGGTGGTCTTCCTCGGGACCCCATTTTTTAAGCACTTGAGAGAGTCCCGTGAAGATTTCAAGGGGGGTCACTTTAGCAAAACCCACTTCCTACGCCAGTTAACATTTTTAGGTCTGATGCAGTGCCCAAGAGAAGAAGAAGTAAGAATACCTCCACGGGCTCAATTACAAGTGGAGTGGAAAGAATAACTCAAATTTTCAGGGGAGAAAAAAAAAATCTATTTCCTTCCCCCAAAGCTTTCACGTCTATAAATCCACTCACACAAATGGACCCAAGACCACTCTTCCTTATGAAAACACTACCTGTTTCGCATTTGCAAGATAAACGATGTGCCCATCTTGCTCTCAATGCCCCGACGCTCTAACAATACCCTCCAGTAGCTTCTCTCTTCTTCTTAAATAAAACTCATTTACCCTTGTGGATTACAGAAGTAATACATGCGCCTGGTAGAAAATCATGAAATTACAGCTGACTCTTGGACAGCACGGGCCCACTGAACATGTGAATTTTTTTTTCAATAAATAAAAGCACTGTATTTTCCTACCATCCTCTTTTTTCTATCTTACTTTAAGAACACAGGATGTAATCCGTAATCGGTGTAACACACGAAGTATGTGTTAACTGTTTACCAGTAAGTCTTACAGTTTAGAGCAGACTATTAGTAAAGTTTGGGGGGGGGCATCAAAATGACACACGGATTGACTCTGCGAGGGGTTGGCACCCCTCACCCTGGGTTGTTCAAGGGTCAAACGTTCATAGAAGGAGGAAGCAAGATGGAGACCAGCTTCCCAATCTTTGGGCTGTTCATGCTGTGCAGCCCAGGAGTGGAAATGCAGGTACTGAAAGCAGGGGAGGTTGCCCTTTGCACTTCGGGGCCCAGTCACCAGCCCCAGGAGGCCCAGTGGCAGTGTCGGGGAGCAGTGGTGTGTCCACGCCTGCCTGAGGAAGCAGCTGCAGCTGTGCGCCCTCAAACCTCACAGTTCAGGGGCCGCTGCCTGACTCCCACACAGGCAGCCCTTTCATAATCCTATAGCTTTCTATCCACACATTAAACCCCCTTTGAAGGAGAGCTAGAACAATGTGTTTTCCGTCCTTCACTCTGATTCATCTCTCTCAGGAATGAGTTTTCAGAGCTGCCCCCTGCCCTCTGTATGGCCTGAGCCAGGCAGAGCAACCGAAGGGGCTGATCATATTCTCTGACTTGGCTCCAATCTGACAGCAGCCTCAAGTTCATGGGACTCCTTTGGCAGCCCCTCGGTGGGGCGGCCCATTAGCTACTGATGATACCTAAGGCCTCCTCCTAGCCCAGCTGGGCTGTATCCTCCTCACCATGCACTCCAGAGGCCCTTCACATTTCTCTTTATTAACATTATCCATTAGATGTGCCCCAGGGTGGGCCTGTAAGATCTGCTGACTCTGACCTCCCCAGGCCCCACCCTCCCATGGGACCAGCTGCCATTCATAATCACAGACACACTAAAGAAGAGAGGTCAAGTCCAACACCGCCATCACTTCATGCTTCCACTGAAGACCAGCACAACTTGAGATGCTGCCTTCTGGCTTCATACCCATGACAAGGCAAGGTCTTTTTCTTCTCATTTTAAAAATAAAAATGGAAATGAATAGAAGTAGTAGCTGTGTGTGGCCAAAATCTCCATGTGGAAAGCAAGCCTCTAGGTGATTTTCCTCCGCTTGGACTGGCGATCCGAGGTCTGGGCTGGAGGCAGTGGGATGGAGAGAGCGCCCAGTTTGTGATCCTCCTCCCTGCCAGCTGCTAGAGACACCCTTCTTTTAGAGATCTTCAGCCTCATGGCTTTTGCGATCTCCATCATCCTAAGGAACAAACAGAACAAATGGGGGAGAACGTCCTCAGTAGGTCTGCTCAGGGAGGCCTGACAGGAGGGAGCAGCACATCACACTCCTGGCCACGAAGACAGAATCCCCAATGTGGCCCCCAGAGCAAAGCAGAAAAGGAAACAAGATCCAGAGCCATCAGAAAGACAATTTCAGGGACGCCTGGGTGGCTCAGTTGGTTAAGCGGCTACCTTTGGCTCAGGTCATGATCCCAGCGTCCTGGGATCGAGTCCCACATCGAGCTCCTTGCTCAGCAGGGAGCCTGCTTCTCCCTCAGCCTCTGCCTACCACTCTGTCTGCCTGTGCTCACTCCTGCTCTCTCTCTGACAAATAAATAAAATCTTTAAAAAAAAAAAAAAGACAATTTCAATTTAATGTCTCACCATTAGAAAACATCCATGTAAGTGATGGAAAATCAGGCTATCCTGACACTATTAACAACTTTGTTTACTTCTGGTCACCAGGACTGAGCATTTGCTAGAATTTTGGTAGCTTTTACAGGCTCCAAGTACCTTTTTTCTCTTTTATTTTCAAACTCACTGACTGTGAGAAGGCCTTCTATGGACAGCCCTCAGGAGAATCTACCCAGGGACTACTACAAGAGTCCAGACAAAGGTGTTCTCAGAGGCTCTCCTGGAACACCAGCAGCCTTGGACACCAGTTGCCCCGAAACCACCGACAGAGGCCAACATACCCCACAGTTCACGATCCTGAAAGTTTGGCCCCCTACTTAGTCTGAATCCCTCTCAGCAAGGCTGGAAAGGGCCCAAGACCACAACTCTGCCAACTCTCCCAGGACCCTCCAAGTCTGTCCCTGCCACTCAGCTGGGCTGCTGGATTACAGAAGCTGTGTGACATTCCTGGCAAATGGCAGCCCCACTGTGCTTCCCACACCTCGCCTGGCAGCCCCTTCCATCTAACTCACAGAAAGTTCTTTCTGCTAAGCTGAGATTGGGTTCTCTTACAACGCCCAGCCCTGGGCTCCACCCCTCAGGACCATACAGGCCTCCTCTCCCCAGTGACAGTAATTCCAAGACTGCTTGTTTATACAGGGACAGAATGCTATGGGAAGGCTCAGGCCTGAAGGCCAACTATTCCCTTCTTGGCTCTGTGAGCCTGGGAAAGTCACTGACTTTTCTAACTGAGGGTTCTCCCATTGTTTTGTAGGGAAATCACCGAGATCATCACAGACTTAATACTATACCTCACAAGACAAGGCTTACTCCAAAATGTCTGGTTGCTCATCTGTTTACTCACTCAGGCACTGACAACTGTCCCCCGGTCCCAAATCTTATCCATACTACACATCCCCAGTTCCCTTGATGGCACATCCTGCTTTCCGGTAATACTAGAAATACATCAAGCCCCTCACAGGGAGCTTATAATTCTGTGCTGCTCACCTTCTCTCACTGAGCTTTAAGTCTCTCTGTAACACCGTCAGGTCAATCTGGAAGTTGCTTATGTGCAAGGCAAGTATGATGACGTATGCAGTGATCTTTGCCTTCATAGAATCTGAAATCAAGTTCCGCAGGCTGCAAAGGCAGTGGCAGTGAAGGAGAGACAACGTAAGATGATTATTCCAAAAGCAAAATAAAAACTTCCAAGCCTGTTCTCATACACACTCCATGTCTCCTCATCTTGGGGAGAAGAAAAGAAAGTTAAGCACCATTCCAGGTCCTGTCATGGTGCCCATGCCATCACACACAGTGGAGCAGTGAGGCAACCCCAGCATCCCCTCCAGCTGGGACAAAGAAAACCACATATATACTTTCCCCAGGCAGAGTTAGAGTCTCCCAATGATAAGGACCCTCAGAGCCTGAGCCCACCTCTCAGCTGGGCTGCTAGGAAAACAGTCATCCCAAACCCAGTTGCTGATGTTTCCAAGCACACTCAGAGCAGGAAACACATTCCGAGCCAAAAGCAGGAAGGAAGGCCAGATGTGCTGCTCTGGGTCCTTTCCCCAAACTCATCACACTGGCCTGTGCTTTTCTGCTACACTGCCTTCCCATGGAACACCTGTTCTGTGGGGTATAAGGAAGCGTTCCTTGAAAGAAGTCTCCATGGCAGGATTTCCTAGAGCTGCTAATGGGAACTTGTCCAAGGGGCACAGAGCATGTAATATATAGGGTTTCCTCAACTGCCTTGACCCCAGGCCCCTGCAAATGGCCTTGAGTGCTCTCCTCAGCAGTGTCTACAGACACGGAAGCCAATCCATGCTCTAGTGCCCCCGCCGAACCCTTCCCGCCTGCTTTCTCCTCTACAGGCAGAAGCCCTGGAAGTAAAGCCCCTAAAATCAAGCCCTGACCTGCCATTGTTGTAGGTCAAGCAGGTGAAGTGCTTCAGCAGTTTGCTGTTGATGATGTGGGGGACTCCAGGTCCCAGGGCACCTGCAACACAAGGGTGAGTTTGCGCATTTTGTTTCCAAACCCTCACAGCACACCTCCTCCGTGAGCTGGGACAAGAGGCCAACAGCTGCACCACCACAAGGAACAGAACCATGTGGGAAGAGAAGCAGGGGCCCGTGAACCAGGACAGCCACCCGCCAATGCAAATGTGCTCGGGGTGCTTCAGCCTGCAGGCCACCTGCGACCGAGAGACATCTGTGAGGGGGCAGCGGTGAGAGGGAGGAACAGACTCCGATGAGGCCTGAAGTCACAGAATTCGTAAGATGCAACAGACTGTGGCAAAAGCCCAGGGAAAGGGAAAGGAGGGGCGACTGGAATGTGAAGATGAGCAACAACCAAGTACTGACAATATACAGACTCCTGGGAGCTCCAGCACCGTAACAAGATGGCATCAGCTTGGGCCTGCAACCACAGGTGGGTTTCCAACTCCGGGGAGATAGGAGTGTGGGGCAACCCCCCCAACCTGCTGTGGCCCTCACTGTAGGTGACACGGTTCACCAGGGGAAATAGACTCTCTTCTCTCTCTGTGGGAAATGAGCTGACACAACACAGCCCTGCCACTGGCCTTCATGGGAGCAAAGCCGATTTTTCTCTCCACAGGATTGATGCTGGTCCAACCGTCTCTTAAAATTTTCATTTGATTTGACTGGATACTATACTTTACCCAATGCAGAAGAAGGAGCAGTGAATGTTAGCTCTGAACAACTGTAGAACCCAGCCTGTCCCCACTTTCAGATGAGAAAAGAGCCAGGCCAATCATCTCAACATGCTGGTGGCCCCCACAGGAATCCAGTACACAGAAATAAAGATCTGCACAAGCACAGGCATTTTCATCTCTTATCAGAGCTGATCTAAGAGACAAGTAATGGGCTGGAAATAACTAGAATAAAATGTCGACTTACTTTTCCGCTTAATCACTTTCTGTGCTCGAAATTTGATGAGCGTGTCCAGAAACCATATGCATCGGGCCTGGTGATCTCGGCTCTCCTCATCTGATGGCAAAGACTTCAACGCTTCTATGACAAAGGAGCAGTGGCTAAAACAAGGGCGGGGCGGGGGGGCAAGGGAGGAATACATTTAAGACCAGCTGCCAGGAGCCATTCCCGCTCTCACAATGAAAAGAGAGGGCATCTGCCACAGCTGATACACAACAGTCGAGGCAGGACCATCCTACTAATGCTCCTTGTAACAGGGCGAGCACACTTCAGGGCTAGGGCACTATACGGCGAGACAATAAATATTCCGGCCTCTGTGGGCCCTGTGGTCTCTGCGGCATCTACTCAGAGCTGCCCCTGTAGTGCAAGAGCAGCCATTAATCACACACAAATGAATGGCCATGGCTGTGTTCCAATAAAACTTTATTCGTGGTCAGCAGAACAGACTCGGCACAGTCCACCAACACAGTCTGCCAGAGAGTCCGCCCCATCCTGATGTCGTGCTCGGGGGCCCAGGCTCTTGAGTTAGACTGCCTGGGTTTGAACCCCCTCTCTGCCATTTAGTGCCTTGGGCAAGTCTCTCTATTTTATACATCTCTGTATATCATCTCCGCCTAAAAATTTAGGATAAAGATAGTAGCCTCCTCCTGGGGTTTTTTGGTGCATTGAATGAGACAATGCAAGGAGAGCATTTAGAATAGTACTTGGCACATGTAAGAGCTCCATCAGTGTTAGCCATTATTTTTATGTACTGTTCCACCACCAGGAGGATCCTGGACTCACACAGATGAGAAGGCTCTTCAAGGTCATCTTACAGAAACCTCATTTCACAGATAAGAAAACTGACACTCCATCTGAGAGGGAAGACCACACAGTATATCCAGCAGAGCTCAGGGATTCAGTTCTCTGGACTCTCAGCCCAGAGCTCATTCCTGTACCTGCTGTGGAGCCACAGTTACACAAAGACAACCAAGAACGAGGAATAAGCTTTTCTGCACATCTATCTTTGGAACGAAAACCAAAAAAAGCACTCTCAAAAACTAGGGAACCAACCAAGGGTTGACAATTTTTCATTTTCTCAAGATGAAATTATTAAAAGAAAAAAACTTAAAAAGAAAATTCCACTGTCATTGTAAAAGAAAAGCTGCAGGGGTGCCTGGATGGCTCAGTGGGTTAAAGTCTCTGCCTTTGGCTCAGGTCATGATCCTGGGGTCCTGGGATCGAGCCCTGCATCGGGCTCTCTACTTAGCGGGGAGCCTGCTTCCTCCTCTCTCTCTCTGCCTGCCTCTGCCTATTTGTGATCTCTGTCTGTCAAATAAATAAATAAAATCTTAAAAGAAAAGAAAAGCTGCTCGAAGGGCCAAAGGAGACAGGGTAGATAATCTGAGTATTTTAAAATACACACTATTTAAATTAGTTTAACTTTTTTTTTTTTTAAGATTTTATTTATTTATTTAACAGAGAGATCACAGGTAGACAGAGAGGCAGCAGAGAGAGAGGAGGAAGCAGGCTCCCCACTGAGCAGAGAGCCTGATGCGGGACTCGATCCCAGGACCCTGAGATCATGACCTGAGCCGAAGGCAGCGGCTTAACCCACTGAGCCACCCAGGCGCCCAAATTAGTTTAACTTTTTTTTTAAAGATTTATTTCTTTTAGAGCGCGAGCACGTGCACAAGCGGGGGGGGGGGGGCAGAGGGAGAGAGGAAAAGAAGCAGACTTCCTGGTAAGTGCAGGGTCGGAAGTGGGGGCTTGATCTCATGACCCTGAGAACATGACCTGAGCTGAAATCAAGAGTCAGACCCTCAGCCGACTAAGCCATCAGGGTGCCCCATAAATCTGACTTTATGTATAAAGCGTATAAAGTGACTTTTTGTATAAAGTGTCCACTGGCACCTAGTCACAGGTTGGCATCTGGGCCCGGCCAGGGACAATCACTGTCAGCGTAACACTGGGGACACCAGGCCAGCTCCGGCTCCAAACCCCACACGGCAAGGCCTCACCACCCTCTGCTCAGCCAAAGGCGCCATGCATTCAGAGGCCACCTCTCTCCCCCATGAATGCTACCCACAGCCTTGGGACAGAGGCTTGAAACATTTCAAGAAAACACTTGCTCACTCATGTTCAAAGGTTGAAAAATCACCCCCAAAGATCATCCCTAAAGGTCCGCTTCATGTCTGACTACTGTCATGTTCTGACATCACTGCCTCAGACACTCCATCTACCCCAGGGCAGGGGCGGGGGGTACCTGTTCTCTTCAATCATCTTCAGTATTTCCTCTGAGGAGACGTTCCTGAAAGCTTCGGAGGGGCTCTGAAGAGCTTCATACTCCGCGGTGGACAGAACTAGTGACAGGTCAAGAACATAACCTGGCCAAAATGGAAACATCCAACGAGCTCGCTCATCTCAGAGTAGCCCCATGTTAGAGATGGGAAAGCTGAGGCCCAGATTGGGGAAGACCACACAGTACTGGGGATGAGCACAGGGAATCGGTTCTCCAGACTCCTAGCCGAGAGTCCATTCCCAGCTGAGGCTTTTCTGCCTCCTCAGATGATCACAAAGCCACTGCAGTTATTTTCCCTCTGACTAGACCAACCAGTAGGAAAATTCTATGCCCTACCTTTTATAAATCAGTCTGCCCTAGACTTAGGGCTGACGTGAAAGTCTTATTTTGACTACTCACAGACAGTGGCCCCCACAGGGCTGAGCTTGAGGGTATCTGGCACTTTGCTGAGGAATGGGCTGGACTTCCAGGGGTTGAGGGCCTGTCCCATAGCTGTTGAGGAAGCCTGACTTCCCAGCAATGGCACCAGGGTGTGTACAACGATCTGGATGTCACTTCTGTGAGTGTGATAGGACCAGCAACGTCCTCAGAGAGCCTGTCTGCCCACTCACGTATGCACCTCTCAACTTGTGAAATAAAGCAGCATTTCTACTGCAACAAGGATACGGTCTTCAAACTTATATACGTCTTCAGGCTTGGCGGCATCAGCATGGCAGGGAGGAAGGTAGAGGGAGTCATCCTGCAGGTCATCATGGATGGCGTCATTGACCAGAGCTTTTCAGTAAAGGAAGAGATGGCACTGGTATCATGCTATTTGAGTTCAGGCTCCCCAGTACTCTGTAACTTGTGTACTCAAGATTAGTTGGTCCAGAAACTCCTAATCGGGATGCTTCCGCCAATGCGGCCTGACCAGGCTGATGTCCACTCATAACACAACCCTAACCAGGCTCTGGAGAAGGTACATGCAGCACGACTCCCCTCAAGCAGCCCGCACAGTAGCTGGGAGGGACAGATGGGCTAATAAATATTTACAATATAAGAGAAGCTAAAAGTGAGGAAGAGAGCCATTCATGGCTTAACATCCAGAAAACTCCAAATTGTGAGTAAAAATGAAAAATCAGAATATAAAACTGTGAACGACCCTACAAGAAAAACCACGTAAGGATTAAGTAAGCAGGGGTCCCTGAGTGGCTCAGTCAGTTAAGCATCTGATTTCAGCTTGGGTCATGATCCCAGGGTCCTAGGATTGAGCCCCGTATGTATTGGGCTCCCTGCTTGGCAGGAAGCCTGCTTCTCTCTGCCTGCTGCTTTCCCTGCTTGTACTGTCCCTCTCTCTCTAATAAATAAATGAAATTGTTAAAAAAAAAAAAAAGAGAGAGAGAAAGAATTGTAGGGGCGCCTGGGTGGCTCAGTTGTTGAACACCTGCCTTCGGCTCTGGTCATGGTCCCAGGGTCTTGGGATCATGACCCTAGCTGACAGCAGACACCCAATGACTGAGCCACCCAGGTGCCCCTGTTTTGGTTTTTTTTTAAATTTAATTTTATTTATTTGGGAGACAGAGCACAGGTAGGGGGAAGGGCAGAGGGAGAGGGAGAAGCAGACTCCCCACTGAGCAGGGACCAACGTGGGGCTCAATCCCAGGATCCTGGGGTCATGACCTGGGCCTAAATCACGAGTCTAGTGCTCAACCAACTGAGTCACCCAGGCGCACCTTTTTGCTTTCTTTTTATTTTATTTTTTTTTTTAAAGATTTTATTTATTTATTTGTTAGAGTGAGCGAGCACAGGCAGACAGAGAGGCAGGCAGAGGCAGAGGGAGAAGCAGGCTCCCTGCCCAGCAAGGAGCCCGATGTGGGACTCGATCCCAGGACGCCGGGATCATGACCTGAGCCGAAGGCAGCTGCTTAACCAACTGAGCCACCCAGGCGTCCCTTGCTTTCTTTTTAAATGTCATTTTACAGCTGAGAGTCAACTGAACAAAAAAATTCATAAGTTTATTTATGCTTTCAAATAAATGGAGACACATACTTCTATGTTCCAGATAAGAAAATATAATATTGTAAAGAAGATGTTGATTCTCTCCATTTTATTCTCAATGGGATTTTGAGGCAATCTGACAAAGTAATTCTTAAGATCACCTGGGGAAAAAAGGCATGCTACTCTAACCAGATTGTCAAAAATAAGGAGGGATGGAAGAATTTGTCCCATGAGAAAACAAGCTGGAAGATGAGGCTATTGAAATCCAAAGAGCATGGTGCTGCCCCAGGAACAGAAAGGACAACTGAACAGAACAGACAGAATGTGCTGAAGTGAGAAGGATGACTTTTTAAATCATCTACAAAAAAAAGGATGGAGCTGGGGACAGCTGGCTAATCCTTTGGAAAATATAAAATTAGGTCTGTACCATATGCCAAAAAAAATCTTCATTAAGATTTAAATGTTAAAAGTAAAATTGTGAAAATACTGAAAGAAAACATAGGGAAATATTTATATAATCACAGGGTTTAAAAAGATTGTCTAAAAACTACTAAAATTCCATTTTATTTTATCATATTATTTATTTTTAGGTAGGCTCCTTGCCTAGCATGGAGCCTAACACAGGGCTTGAACTCAAACCCTGAGATCAAGACCTGAGCTGAGATCAAGAGTCATCCACTTAACCAAATGAGCCACCCAGGCACCCCTAAAATCCCGTTTTATTTTATTATTTTTAAAAAATATTTCATTTATTTATTTGACAGAGAGATCACAAGTAGGCAGAGAGGCAGGCAGAGAGAAGGGGGGAAGTAGGCTCCCTGCTGAGCAGAGAGCCCAATGCAGGGCTCGGTCCCAGGATCTTGAGATCATGACCTGAGCCGAAGGCAGAGGCCTAACCACTGAGCCACCCAGGCGCCCCTAAAATCCCATTTTATTTATTTTTAAATCCCATTTTAATAGAAAAACTGCTCTTATGTAAACTTTCTCTTGTGTTCTTATAATGCATCTGAGCAATAAATACATTTTTAAATAACATAATTAAGTGCTCAAGCTGCTCATGAGTTTAGGAGCAGAAAAAGGTCCGCTAATCCCATAGTGAAGCACTGTCTCAGTTCATCATCCTCACATCACTTTTCTTGCCCCAAACCTCCCTGTGACCACCCCGAGACCGAGGCCTTCTCCCTCTGCACCCCGCCAACTGGAACCCTGGCGCCCAAGACAGCGTGCACACACCCATCCCCGCACTGGTCTCCTCTACCTGACTGTGACCTCCCTGCAGGCAGACATGTCTTACTATATCCAGAGTCTGTTCCCCAAGGAGGCACACAGGGAGAGGCAGGAAGGAATCCAGCCCTGATGCCCATTATTTCCATCTGTGGGGCAGGTAAAAGATCTCAAGAGAAGAGGCAGCGGCCTCTGTGAGCAGACTATTATCCCGAGTCCCAGCTGCTTACCGGTCACACCCTTTGCATCAATAATATTTTCTGCAGCTTTAGCGACTGCACAGTTCAGAGATTCACTGCCAACTTTGTTCATTCTTCTGGAGTTCAAAGCCCGCTTCTGTTTGGTGGTTCCAAAGGCTTCGATGCAAGAATCCATCTGTGCAGCGACAAATCTCGTTTGTCTGGGGACAGGCTGGGCACTACTACTCCTAGCTGTGTTACTGTGGGGAAACCCACCACGTTTCTGAGCCAGGACTCCCTCACCTGTGAACTGGGGGGACTCATACCTTTCTATTGCAAAGGCTTGTATTAACAGATCCGAGTACTCGCTTTGTAAATTGTCATGGGCTATTTACAAATCAACGGTGTCCATTCGCACGGCTAAAGCCTGGACTAGACCGAGGATTGGTAAATTCCACACACAGCCTACCGTTTTCCAGCCCTACACTCACAGCAGATGTTGCTTATCACTCACTCTCTCCTACTAAGCCTGAGCACAGTCTCACATCCTTCTCAACACAGTGCTCCAGGCAGTGCTGAAACCTCAACCGACTTGCCATCTGGGGTGAGATGAGCTTTGTCGGAATCACCCACGCTGAAAATCCTGAAGTTTACTTTGTTTTAATGTGAGAGCTTCCAAGCTACAACCAGTATTTTCTGCAACTTGCATTAAATCCAAAACCAAGTGTTACGCTACACCTATGTCAGCCCAGCGACCCAGTTCCGAACACTAGCACGGAGCTGTGTCTAGCTGCCCCAGACAGCGCTCTGTGAGGCCGAGAGGTCTCCGCAGGGACACTGTCCGGGGAACCACAGACCCAATGAGCTGGGAGCGGCCCTCTGCTCAGCCAGCTCATTTTACACGGAGAAACTCAGTCCCAGAAGGAACGTGCTTCAGGTCCCATGTCTCAGTTCTGTCACACTTACCTTTTCTCTAAAACTTTTGGTCTGACTCTCTTGTGTCAATTCACTCTCAACTGATTCATCTGTCAAAGCACAAGACAAGGAAAAACAGAGAGGGGGATAAAAAGCAAGCTGTAAGACCCACAGATTATAACAGTGATTAATATTTATTTCAGGGTTAATCTAAGAAAAACAGATTTCTTTACTGCAGGACTTCCCAGAGTTTAACATGATGGATCCTGTGAACATTTAGTCTGTGCCTTTAGTATACAGTTACAGGATATGGAGAATAAATTAAGGAGTCAAATGAAAGGTCATCTAATCCAACCTCTTCATTTTACAAATAAGGAAAAAGCCTCCCAATGAAATAATGTGTCCCAGGTCAGTTCACCAGGCAGTGGCCTAGACGGGATTAGAAATCAAGTCCTCGGCTCTTTCCAGTAAATAGTTTTGCCTTCCTTACAAAAGACCTAAAGGCAGACATAAATGTGAGGTATGTGCTACTTACATGAAGCTCTCTCTGATCTCCCATAAACTACTCATATAGGGGCAGGACATAGTAGTGGACAGGAGCATAAGCTCTAGAGTGACCTTGTCTGAGTGGCACTCACTCCCAGTTCGTATATATGAGATCTATATATAATTATAACTTAACACAATGTAATTATAATATACATTATATTAATATTAGTAATGTATAATTACCAGTTATATAATTATATTAGTACTGCTAATATATAATTATACTATTACGTATCAAGATATTACAACATAAGTTATATTATATTATATTATAACATACATATATATCAGCAGTATGTCCCCTTCAAACTCTGTGCCGGTTTTGTCATCAATAAAACCACCAGAGGGTTATTACATGAAGTAAATGATGACATGCACTGAAAGTGCTTAGAACAGTGCCTAGCACATAGTAAGGAATCAATAAATGTTGCATGTGTGTACGTATGTGTATATATTTATGCTGGCTAAAATAAACCATTACTTACAATTTTTTTACATGTAAAAACAAAAATTTGCTTGATCAACAGATTAATGAATAATTTCATTTGCCTCCTTAGAAGTCAGAAAAGGATTCGGAGAATAATTTAAATGTTGTATTCAAAAAGCAAGGAATTCTTAATCTATAGACTCTGAAAAGTCACAGATGGGTTTCAGGACTCAAGAGCCCTTTACAATCATATGCAAAATCTCATATATACTCTTGAGTATTATATAAGTTTCCGGGAAGTAGGTCCAGGTCCTTCAGATTTTTATTTTATTTTTTTAATTTTTTTTTTAAATTTATTTTTATTAGAGAGAGAGCTCAGGCAGACAGAGTGGTAGACAGAGGCAGAGGGAGAAGCAGGCTCCCTGCCGAGCAAGGAGCCCGATGTGGGACTCGATCCCAGGACGCTGGGATCATGACCTGAGCCGAAGGCAGCTGCTTAACCAACTGAGCCCCCAGGCGTCCCTCCCTCAGATTTTTTAAAGGACTGGCACCATTGCTCTGAGGGAATAAAGCTAAATTACTGCCTTGGAAGGTATTAGGCAGATCTACCATGACCGTTAACAATCCTTTCTATCTACACACCCCGCCTCACTGTGGTTCTCAGTATTTAAGATTAGGGAACAGAAGTCCCTTGGGTCTGACCCTCTGACCTATCATTTCGGAAGATCCCACTCTGCCTGAGCATTCTATGATGCCAAAGCAGAGAAGCAGTACAAGCTCTCCCACTGGATTAGGGAAAAATGGATTCTCTCCTAAACAGAAAGTGTAGAGACTTCTCATCAACATGAAAATTACTGTAAGTAATTACAGTAATTACTTACACTTACACTTACTTACTTACAGTAAGTGTACTGTAAGTAACTTCCATCACCTGCTAGAGACCCTAAGACCTCTACTCCAACTAGAACAGCAAAGAGTTAAGAAAGGCCTTTGAATGACAAAAATATCAGACATGCCCTCCAATATTCTCTCATCACTGTTCAGGTAGCTTTTTTTTTTTAATTAACATATAATATATTATTAACCCCAGGGGTACAGGTCTGTGAATCGTCAGGCTTACCTGTTCAAGCAGCTTTAACTAAAACTTTTGAAAGCCAAGTGTAAGAGGTCACTGCATCACAGCAGTCAAGAGAAAAGTGCTTTAGGAGATCAAGAATGAGACTGCTTCCAGAAGACTATTTTCTGATCTCAAATCTGTAAACGCTGTACGGACAGGACCTGTGACTGTTTTGCGACGTCTCCTACCCCTAACTTGTGCCTGGAGCATAGTAAGCCATCAGTAAATATATGCAGGAAGGCGCCCTTTAAAAAATAACTACAAAATATGTTTTACAAATCAAAAACTAACTCATCTAGCAAACTAAAACATGCAGTGTTTTTGTGAGCCTTCATGACTGGGCCCTACCTGAAAACAGTGGCTGCATGTTGAACAACTCGGCATCATATACCTCCATCTGGCCAGAAGTCTTGCTCAGAATTCCCACAAAGTGCCTGAATAAAGTAGGAATAATACCAATGACAACTGGTTATTCAAACATATTGTTTACACAACTTCCTTCTTCCTATTTAAAAGTTCTCACTGGTCCTTCTGCCCCAATCAATACATTTGAGGAACACACCACTTGCTGCTGAGGAACAGTAATCCCCTATAGCAGCAATTCCTAGCATGAGAGGGAAAGGAGAAAATGAATGAGGGAGCTCACGAGGTGGTTCTGGAAGGAAAAAGAGGGGGGAAAAAAAGCTCCCAGGTGATTCTGGTAGTCAGTTACACTTGGGCTCACTGCCATAGTGGGAAACGCTTTGGGGTTTCTAGATATAAGAATCTAGAATTACACTAGCATTTATTACACACATAAATTTTATGGAGGCAAAGACAAGTAAAACTTTGAGAATTATGGGGAGACCAGTCTGAACTAGAGAATCTTTGGAAAGGCATGATGTGGTGTTAAAACAGTTTTAAGTATATACAAATTAATCTGACTTCTATCAGGGTAGTTCCATGGGGGCTTTGAAAGGGCCTTTTTTGTGGTTCACTGTTGGGTACTATCAGAGGGACACTGTCTGTGTTACACCAGTGCCTGACAGTCACAGACTGCTCAGGTGGACAATCATCACTGCACTGATGGGGAGCTTAGGGCTTAGGGAAGGCAGAGTTGGAACTAATGCCATGTTATATTATATCTCAATTAAAATGTTTATTATTTAGAATTTTTTTAAAGTACTCTCTGCTCCCAACGTAGGACTCAAACTCACAGCCCTGAGATCAAGAGTTGCATGCTCCACTGACTGAGCCAGACACACACCCCTAAAAAATTATCTTTTTTTTTTCTTAAAGATTTTATTTATTTGACAGAGAGATCACAAGTAGGCAGAGGGGCAGGCAAAGAGAGAGGGGGAAGCAGGCTCCCTGCTGAGCAAAGAGCCCGGTGTGGGGCTCGATCCCAGGACCCTGAGATCATGACCTGAGCCGAAGACAGAGGCCCAACCCACTGAGCCATCCAGGTGCCCCCTAAAAAATTATCTTAAAGAAAACTACAAATAAATGAGGTTTTAGGAAATCCTACAAATGTAACTCATTTTTTCTTTTCAGGCATGTCCACATGCTGGTGAGAGGGCCCCTGATTCTGGGAACACAGGGACATGGTAAACCTCTCCAGATTTCCCCCAGTGCCCCTAAAATAAAGACCAGAACCAGCAGTGCCAGGCTCACCATCACTCTTCTCCCCCTTCTCCCATCCCTTCCCCTACCTGCACAGAGTGTTGCACTTGAGAGCTCCAGTCCCAAAATTGTTTCCTACGTAGGACAGTCTGTCTGTTTCAGCAGCCTAAAATGAAAAGGGAAAAAGCACCACTAGAACCAATGTTGAAACGTATTACGAATCTTGTCCCCTCTTCCCACATTTGCAAGCTTTAGAATCCAAACCAAAGTGGATTAGAACTAGAGAGTCTCTGGGAGATGACCCAGCCCCACTACCCAAGTGAATCTGGGGCATCTCTGGGAGAAAGGCAAGAGGACTTTTGAAAGGGAAGCCCCAGATAATGCTGGCTTCTAGCTGGTCTGAAAAGTTCTTGGGGGAGCTGCACCTCAGGCCTTAGGAGAGAGGCCCTCAGCTCCCAGCACTTAGAGGTATGCAATAAAATGGTTCTGTCAGCTACCTCCTGAACCCAAAGTTCAAGCCCTTCCTGAACTTCTTTGCCCATCTCTCTCATGACTGCTCCCATCCACGCTGGCAGCACTACGCCAACTGGCGATTCACTCCTCAGTCACAGCCAAGCTTTCCTGCCTCCCTGTGTTTATCCTTGCTACTCTCTTCACTTGGACTGAGAAACCTCAGCTGTCAAACCGTCCTCCATCCTTCAGAACTCAGCTCTACCGCGCCCTCCCCCAGGAAGGCCTTCTGGAAAGCAGAGAATTCCCCGAGCTCACTCTCCCTCCCTCAGCTCTTGGCTTGCCTGCTTGTATGAGTTATGAGCTAAAAACCAGTTCTTACCTCTCTAAAGCAGCCATTCTGAACCCAGCAAATCCCCTTGGGGGGCATCTGGGAACGTGTGACATTCTAGGTGCCACAAAGAAGAGGCGCTACTGGTATCTACGGGTTAGAAACCAGGGAAGCTGCTGAACATCCTGTGGTGCACTGGTATGGCCCACAACAGAGAATTATCTGGGTCAGAAAGTCAACAGTGCCAAGGCTGAGAAACCCTGCTCTAGAGTAGGAGCTCCCCTGGAGTGCCAGGTCCGATTCAGCGGTTCCCCCTGTACCTTACAGCACCAGGCCACAATGGGGGCTCCATAAAAGCTTGCTGAACGAACAAATCAAGGAAAGGCCACCACTTCACTAAAAGTACGCAACTGAATGGAGCCTGTCCCATACCCCAAACCGCTGGGACTCACAGGAGTTCTTCAAAGGCTCATTTGCTATCCCTCCTTCTCTCCTCTCCCTCCCTCCTACATCCACCCACACCTGGGGGCCTCTGGGCCAAGACCAGCCCAGGGGAGACAGCTGGCCAGTGCAGCACTTACCAGGATGCGCTGACTCTTCTTCCTGGGGTTTGTGGAGTCACTGCTCTTGTACAAAGTAAACCGCATGTTGCCTGGATCCTGCAACTTCCCATTGGAGAACTGGACTGTAAGATTGCAGCCCAAGAATGAGATGAGAGTAGATGGGTCCACGGTATATGGTGGGGAGGAGCTGGACTGTTTATTGGGAGGGAGTGACTGAAGGAATGGGAATGGTAAGGAAATCCAGGTCCTGACCTAAAGGGGGACTGAAGGAGGTCCTGGTTCAGCTGGGAAGACGTGATGGGGAGGTGAGGCCTGCGCTCCCAAAGGGCTGCGACAGAAGAAAATAACTAGGGGAATGGAGCTGAGGCCTAGCCCAGACCTAGAGGGACGGGGAAATCTCTGCCGGGTGGAGAAGGAAGCTGCGCAGGTGTGAGTGAGTGACGGGATGACTGGTAAAGCCTAGGGGAGGAGGGTGCCTGGGATGTCCTCATCCAGCTGGGAGGTTGTGACAGAAAGCTGGTGGGATGGCAAAGGGGCCCTGGCCAAGTCCCAAGGAGTGGAGGAGACTGGAGGGGGTCTTGGTCCAGCTGGGAAAGGGGCCCGACAGGGGCAGGAGGCCTGTAGAGGCATCCAGACCGAAAGGGAGGGAGTTCCGGGGAACTCTGCTCCGGCTCCGCAGTCTTTACCCAGTACTGCTCTCTGGCTCTCGTCGGGCTCCCCACAGTACAGCCACCTCGCACTTGACAACACCTCAGCCGCCATCTCGCCAGTGCCGACGCCGAGAGTTTACACAGACCCGGCCCGGGGCCCGTCAGCCTTCCACGCGCTGTGGCAGAACTGCGAGGCGGAAGAGGCGTGGCCTCATCAGCCCCGCCCGCGCGTGCGGAGATGACGTGGCCCCGCCCCCGGCCCCGCCCTTCCCCCCCCTCTTCCCCAGAGCATGGAGGCGTGCCATCTCCGCCCACTCTTCGCTCCGCCCCTCCGCGGGGAGAGGCGGTGGGGCCCCCAGTTCTCTCCTCCGCCCGCCTCTCTGATACGCCGCAGCTCGCCTGCGCAGAAAGGGTTATGTGGTACCAGGGCAGTTACGACAGCAGAAAGGCCAAAGCAGGACCTTAGAACGTGGACTCAAAGGAGGGTATTTTTGAAGGACAGCAACTCAGGTCGTTTCATCTCCGCTACCCACATTGCCTTCTTTCAGGACTCAACAAATGACGCCACCACTTGTCCCAATAAAGTTTTTACAGCAGAAAGAACCTGTTCCAAAACACGGGATGCGTCTAGTTGTCATCGCTCCTCAGTTTCCTTCAACCCAGAACAATTCCTTACTGACTATAAGTTTTAAATTTTAAAGATTGTAGGCCCGTTGTTTTGTAGAATGTCCCTCAGTCTGAATTTGTCTAATGTTTCCAAGTGATTAATTTCAGGTTATGCGTCTTTGGCAGGAATATCACAGATATGATGCTCATTGTATCCTATTAGGTGGCCCACAATTTCGATTTGTCCCATTATTGGTTATAGTAACTCTGACCACTTAACATCACTTACACTTTCCTCAGCTGTAAAGTTACTCTTTTCCCTTTGTACCTGGCCCTTATTTTGTGGGCAGATACTTCAAAACTAGATAAATATCCTGTTCATCACACTACCAACTTATTCATTTATTTATATCAGTCTAGACTTGTAGATTCCCATTTTATTCAACAGATTAGAATCTGCTACTATCATTTATTTTCAAGTTCAAGTTTTATCAGATCGAGCTAGTGGGAACCCCATTAAGTTGGCTTTTGGGTACTTTTAACATGTCCACATCATTTTTTTTTAACATGTCCTTACTTTCTGGCACAAGATATTTCCACTGGTCTTGGAGTTTCCCTGCCCCAACCCTTGAATCACCCATTTCTCCAAGGAGTTCTGGTTTCTTTTGGTAGGGAGTGGTATTTTTTTTTAAGATTTTATTTATTTGACAGAGAGAGAGAGTAGGCAGAGCAGCAGGCAAAGAGGGGGAAGCAGGATCCTCACTGAGCAGAGAGCCTGATGCAGGGCTCAATCCCAGCACCCCCAGATCATGACCTGAGCGGAAGACAGAGGCTTAACTCACTGAGCCACCCAGGCGGCCCAGGGAATGGTATTTAAAAAAACCAAGATCTGTATAGTAGGTAGGGACTGCTTTGGGGATGTCACAGCTCCCAGGCCTGAATGAACTGAATTAGGGAGTATATATAAGTAAGCACACTTTTACAATTAACAGTGATTAATTTCTAAATTTAGGATGTCTAAACCCATATATTTCTAAAATTTAGGATTTCTAAATCCATATTGAAAACCCTGAGATCATACTGACCTCTAATTCCAACTGAGCACCACAGGGTTTATTCTGATTTTCCTTCCTCCCATATTTGTAACTTCCTTTGCTGACACTGAAAAACCTGGTTTCCATTAGCCTTAATGTGCTTATCTGATGATATATGAATATACTTATTTGATCAGTCCTCCTGCAAGTAACACATCCCCCATCACTACCACCACCACCATCACCTGACATGGAGGCCTGGTAGCCCATTCAGACTCGAGCACCTTAAACCAAGCCCAGGCTTCTGCATGGATACTGTATTAGTTTAGAGTTCTCCAGAGGAGCGGAACCAGTAGGAGATCTATATCTATCTATATATTTAGAAACAGGGAGAGAGAGAGGTTTGTTGAGCAATTGGCTCACATAATTATGAAGACTCTGAGAGGTTCCACAATTTGCCATGTGTACACTGGTAGGAGAGCTGGTGGCTGGTGGTATAAGTCTGAAGGCCTGAGAACTAGGGAAACCAATGGTGGAACTTTAAGCCCAATGACCAGAAAAGATGAGATGTCCCAACTCACAGATAGAGCAAGAAAAAAAATGGGAAAACTCCTTCCTCCACCTTTTGTCTATTCAGGACCTCAAGGGATTGGATGATCCTCACCTACATTGCTGAGGGCAGTCTACTTTACTGAGTCCACTAACTGAGTCCACTAACTAAAGTAAATGCTAATTAGAACGTTAATCTCATCCAGAAATGCCATCATAAACACACACAGAAATAATGTTTAATCTGGCACCTAGAGGCCAGTCAAGTTGACACATGAAACTGACTGTCACAGATGCTCCCCTCCTTACTCTGCTCAGACTCTGACAACCCTTACCAGGGTGTCCCCCTGCCCAGATGTCCTCCTCACCTCTCTTGGGCTCAGACAGTTTGTACCAGGCCACACTTTCCACATGGATAACCTGCTCTTCTTGCTTGGGCTCTACCACCCCTGCTCTAGATCACTGCAGACTCCCCTATTTCTCTGAATGGAAAGCTACTTTGCTTGACTCTCTGAATGGCTTTTGGATTGAGTCATTCCAGAAAAGAAAAGGAAAAAGGGGGAGGTGGGAAAGGAGCTTAATTGCCTAATTATTTACCTGTCTCCCCTACTGGAGACAGACTTACTTGAAGTTAACAATTAACAAGTTGGGAGTTAAGCAATAAACTGGTTTGTGGGTCTTTTTTTAAGATTTATTTATTTAGGGATGCCTGGGTGGCTCAGTTGGTTGAGTGGCTGCCTTTGGCTCAGGTCGTGATCCCAGCGTCCTGGGATCGAGTCCCGCATCGGGCTCCTTGCTCGGCGGGGTGCCTGCTTCTCCCTCTGCCTGCCTCTCTGTCTGCCTGTGCTCGCTCTCTCTCTCTGACACATAAATAAATAAAATCTTAAAAAAAAAAGATTTATGTATTTATTTGAGAGAGAAAGAGAGAGCACACAAGTGAGAGGGGCAGGGAGAGGGAGAGAGAATCTCAAGTAAACTCTGTGCTGAGCACAGAGCCAGATATAGGGCTCAATCCCATGACCCTGAGATCAGGACACTGAGATCACAACCTGAGCCAAAACCAAGAATCGGATGCCCAACCAACTGTGCACCCTGATTTATGGTTTTCTTTGCTGCTGCATCTCCAGCTCCTGGAGCATTGTCTGGTACATAAGTAGATCCTCAGTAAATGTTGAATGAATGAGTGACAGGGCAAGGAATGAATCTGAATCATCACTAATCCTAGGAACCTCAGGACTGGAGTTCCAAGGTGCTTACTAATGGTGCTTAAAATTAACCTGCATTGGGTTTACACAGGGTAGATTCTCTGTGTTGGTTGGTGGAATGAAAACATTAACAGTTAAGTCAAAGGGTGACATATAAGGAATCCATTGTAGTTGAGAGGTGTCCTGACCCCTCCTGATATAGGAACATATGTATGTATAGCCCTCATGTATAGCCCTGCTCAAAGTGTGGCTCCTGGGCCAGCAGCAGCAATGTTATCTGGGAACACATGAGCAGTGCAGAATCTCCAGCCCTACCAAATCTTCTGAGTCAGAATCTGCACTTAACAAGATCTCTGGGTGATTAGTGTGCACTGTTGTAAAAGACTATTTTCCTCTAAGGCAAATCTTTTTTTTTTTAAGATTTTATTTATTTATTTGATAGAGATCACAAGTAGGTATGGAGGCAGGCAGAGAAAGAGAGGAAGGGAGGCAGGCTCCTCGCTGAGCAGAGAGCCTGATGCAGGGCTCAATCCCACAACCCTGAGATCATGACCTGAGCCGAAGGCAGCGGCTTTAACTCACTGAGCCACCCAGGCGCCCCTCTAAGGCAAATCTTTACCAGTCAGATGAAGTCTGTGAAAGTCCTCAGAATTGTCTGCTTTTATGGCTAGGTGGAAGGATGAAGAAAGCACCCATGGATTGAGAGCAAAGACTCCTAGAATTACAGTTAAGAATTCAAAGTGACAGCACCTCTATTTGGGGAGCAAAGTGTTAATGGCAGGGTGATTGGGAAGGAGACTGTAGTATGCCCCTATGTTGTTTAATTATTTAAAAATGATTCAAAACACGTGTACACCATATATGTATAAATACATGTGTATATAACTGAGATGAGGCAGGGCAGAGGAGCCCTACTCTGTCAGTGACCAAAATGTGAAAAACTACAAAAGCCCCTTCTAAATTAGAATCAGGGGTAATCACTGGTGACATTTACCATAAAATGTTTGTTTATAAGCTTAGTTTAGAAATTCAGAGACTTCTGGAGTTCTCTCTTAGCTTCATTTTTCAGGAGGGGGAACCAATGTTTAGAAAGTAAAAGGAGGATTAAGCCCCCCCCCCCCGCCCCCCGGCTGGGTGCGGTTGTGGGGGGAGGCAGTCTTTTCCTTGGGTGATATCTCCACCTGCTGGCTGTTCAGAATATGGCTACGGAAGACCTGAAAAACGCTTGCCGCAACTTACCGCGTACTCTCCACGTGCTGAACTTTTTAAGCATAAAAGTGTCTTGCTTTTTTTGGAAGTCTTCCTTTGGATAGAGTCCTAGGGTTTAAATTACTATATACTAGAGCATGGGCGTTAAAAAAAATCCTTAATACACACTGTCAAATTTTCCTCCAATCATTTTTCAGATCTTTCAAAATCTTCATCAAGGCACTTTGGGAGATGATAATGAAAATACACGATTCTTGGCCTTAGGACTTAACTACCTAGGAGAAACACAAAAATTGGAAAGAAAAGCATACTCAAGGGTGGGTGCTATTAAAAGTCTTTGGAACTTTTTAGTTCTGTCATTTTTTTTTTTAAGATTATTTATTTATTTATTTGACACAGAGAGAGATCACAAGTAGGCAGAGAGGCAGGCAGAGAGAGGGTGGGGAAGCAGGCTCCCCGCTGAGCAGAGAGCCTCACGCACGGAACTCGATCCCAGGACCCTGAGATCATGACCTGAGCCGAAGGCAGAGGCTTAACCCTCTGAGCCACCCAGGCGTCCCAGTTCTGTCAGTTTTATTGCCTATGTAATGAGGCTTTGTTCCTAGCATCATATTCATTCATTCTTGTTATCTCTTCCTGATGAATTAACCTTTTTATCATTTGAATTGTCCTGCTTTATCTCTTATATCTTGTCCTAGAGTTCACTTTAGCTGCCATTAATATAATCACTCCAGCTTTAATATATTTAAAATCATTTATATAATCATCATGAATATATATTTATAAATATAAATATTCATAATATAAAATCACATTTAAATTATATTTAAATATAACTTAAAATCATTTATATAATTTAAAATCATTAATATAATCACTCCAAAAATATTTAAAATCTTTTTAAAAATGATTTCATTTATTTGAGAGAGAGAGTGAGCGTGAGCTGGGGGAAGGGCAAAGAGAGGGAGAAACAGACTCCTCACTGAGCGTGGAGACCCATGTGGGGCTCCACCCCAGAGCCCTGAGATCATGACCTGAGCTGAAGTCAGACACTTAACAGACTGAGCCACCCAGGTGCTGCCACCATAAACATTTCTAAGTGCACAGTTCAGTGGTATTCACCACCATCCATCTCCATAGCTCTTTTCATCTTGAAAAACTGAAACTCTATACCCATTAAACAGTAATTCTCCAACTGACTTTCCTCCCAAACCCTGGCAAACACCATTCTTACTTTTCATCTCTATGATATTAACCATTCTAATTACCCCATATAAGTGGAATCAATCATACAGTATTTGTCTTTTTTTTTTTTAAAGATTTTTATTTATTTATTTGACACAGAGAAAGAGACCACAAGTAGGCCGAGAGGCAGGCGGGGGGGGGGGGAAGCAGGCTCCCCACTGAGCAGAGAGCCCAATGTGGGGCTCAATCCCAGGACCCTGAGACCACGACCCAAGCTAAAGGCAGAGGCTCAACCCACTGAGCCACCCAGGCACCCGCAGTATTTGTCTTCTTGTAATTGGTTTATTTTGCTTAGCATAATGTTCTCCAGGTTCATCCATGTTGTAGCACAAGTCAGAATTTCCCTGCTTTTCAAAGCCGAATAATATTCTATTGCATGTATATACCACATTTTGCTTATCTATTCATCCATTGGGTTGCTCTCATGATTTAGCTATTATGAATAATGCTGCTATGGATATTGGTGTACAAATACCTCTGTAAGACAATTTTCGGTTCTTTGGGGTATATATCCAGAAGCAGAATTGCTGGAACATATGGTAATTCTACTTTTAATTTTCCAAGAACTGCACTACTGTTTCCCATATTGACTGCAGCAATTTACCTTCCTACCACTAGGGTGCAAGAGTTCCAGTTTCTCCACAACCTCACTTGTTATTTTTTATTTTTTGGACAGTAGCCAATGGGTATGGGTATGAGGTGGTATCTCGTAGCGTTGTTTTGCATTTTTCTAATAAGTAGAGATGTTGAGCATCTTTTCATGTGCTTATTGGTCATTTGTGTATCTTCTTTGGAGAAACGTCTATTGAAGTCTTTTGCCCACTTTTGAATTGTGTTTTTTGTTTTATTTTGTTTTGGGGTTGTTGAGTTTTACTTCTCTGTATTCCAGACATTAGTCCTTAATCAGATATATGATTTGCAAATATTTTCTCCCTTTTGTGGGTTGCCTGTATATTCTGTTGATAAGAGTGTTCAGTGCACCACATTTTAAAATTTTTCATTAAGATGGGCACCTGGGTGGCTCAGTGGGTTAAAGCCTCTGCCTTCGGCTCCGGTCATGATCCCAGAGTTCTGGGATAGAGCCCCACGTTGGGCTCTCTGCTCAGCAGGGAGCCTGCTTCCCCCTCTCTCTCTGCCTGCCTCTCTGCCTGCTTGTGATCTCTGCCTGTCAAATAAATAAATAAAATCTTTAAAAAAATAAAATTTTCATTAAGATCAATTTGTCTATTTTTTGTTTTGTGGTCTGGGTCCCTGGTGTTATATCCAAAATATTGTTGCAAAATCCAATGTCATGGGGACGCCTGGGTGGCTCAGTTGGTTAAGCAGCTGCCTTCGCTCAGGTCGTGATCCCAGCGTCCTGGGATCGAGTCCCACATCGGGCTCCTTGCTCGGCAGGGAGCCTGCTTCTCCCTCTGCCTCTGCCTGCCACTCTGTCTGCCTGTGCTCACTCTCTCTCTCTAACAAATAAAAAATCTTTAAAAAAAAAAAAATTCCAATGTCATGAAGATTTTGTCCTATTATGTTTTTCTATTGGTAGTTTTAGCTCTTATATATAAGTCTTAGATCAGTTTTGAGTTAATTTTTAAAAATATTTTATTTATTTATTTGACAGAGAGAAAGAGCACAAGCAAGGGGAACAGCAGGCAGAGGGAGAGGGAGGAGTAGGCTCCCCGCAGGGACCCCAAGGTGGGTCTCAATCCCAGAACCCTGGGATCATGATCTGAACAGATAGAGCCACACAGGCATCCCACTAGTTATAGGTCTACTCAGACTTTTCTATTTCTTTTTCTTTTTTAAAAGATTTTACTTATTTATCTGCCACACAGAGAGAGATCACAAGTAGGCAGAAAGGCAGGCAGAGAGGGGGAAACAGGCTCCTCGCTGAGCAGTGAGCCTGATGCAGGGCTCAATCCCAGGACCCTGAGACCATGACCTGAGCTGAAGGCAGAGGCTTAACCCTCTGAGCCACCCAGGTGCCCCTGGACTTTTCTATTTCTTTGTGAGTTAGTCTTGGTAGGTTTTATATTTCTAGGAATTTGTCCATTTCATCTAGGTTATCTCTCTCTGTTGCTCTCGCTCTATCTCAGGTAAATAACATCTTTAAAAATAACAATAAAATCTACTGAGACTTAACTTGTAGCCTAACAAATGTTCTATCCTGGAAAATGTCCCAGGTGCACCTGAGAAGAATGTGTGTGCTGTTTTTGTTGGATAGAGTGTTCCGGACATGTCTATTAGACGTGGTTGGTTAATTGTGTTGTCTTCTATTTCCTTACTTCTGTCTGATTGTCCTATCAATTATTGAGAAAGGGATACTGTAATCTTTAGCTATTATCGTAGAACTGTTTCTCCCTCCAATTCTGTCAGTTTTTGCTTCAAATCCCCTGGAAGTTGCTCCAGCTGGAGGGGAAAAGGCTTGCAACAATGGGGGTGGGGGTTTATGGTACAACAACAGATGCCTGTCTCTTCTTCTGCTCCTCTGTATCAAAAGCAGCAATCAGTGATCCCAAATATTTGGAGGGCAGAGTCCTCCTTTGCCCATTTTGGTCCCCACAAGCTGATGCAAGGGGCTCCAGGAACCAGTGCAGAGTGTCTGACACATGACTGAGGAGTGAGGGATGGGAACCTTCTACTGTGCTAAGAGCCAAACCTGACCAAAGTTGACTGCAATTTATCATCCAAGCCTTCCCCTAGAGGTTGCCTTCAATAGATTCCAGAGTTCCAAAATAGTTACATCAGACAGATTCTGTAGTGCAATTACTGTCTGGGTGAGGAAACAGATTCTTGGTGCTTCTTTCCTTGCCATCTTTTCAGAATCCTCTCCCCAAGTTCCTTTTATTTTTCTTATACAATAAAACATTATAGAATACATTTGTAATTGTTAGGGCTATAGCTGTCTTATACATTTTTTCCAGAATTTTCATGGCTAATCTTGCAATATTGTCTTCCCTTATGAGTCTCAGAATCAAGTGTCTGCTTTCAAAAAGAATCTTGTTGATGCTTCCATTGAAAAAATTATATCTTAATTTAGGAAGAATATTGTCAATGATTTAAAAACCAGAACAACCTGAAATTCCTGGCTTTCATAATACTATTAAAATAATAAAGATTATTATAAAAATTAAATTAATACAGGGATGCCTGGGTGGCTCAGTCGGTTAAGCATCTGACTCGATTTCAGCTCAGGTCTTGATCTCAGGGTTGTGAGTTTGAGCCCACCACAGACCCTACTTAAAAAAAATTAAATCAGGGCCCATAGGTAGTGTCAGCCTTGGGCTCAGGTCTTGATCTAGGGGTCCTGGGATCAAGTCCTGCTCCCTGCTCAGCAGGGAGCGTGCTTCTCCCTCTCCCTCAGCAGCTCTCCCTGCTTGTGCTCTCTCATTCTGTGTGTGTCTAAATAAATAAATAAATCTTTAAAAATTTAAATTAATACAGAAGTATATAAGGACTAAAAGTTAAGCTCTTTTTAAAAAATATTTTATTTTTTTATTTAACAGAGAGAGAAAGAGATCACAAGTAGGCAGAGAGAGAGGGTAAAGCAGGCTCCCCACGGAGCAGAGAGCCCAATGCTGGTGATCCCAGGACCCTGAGATCATGACCTGAGCCCAAGACTGAGGCTTTAACCCACTGAGCCACCCAGGTGCCCCTAAAAATTAAACTCTTAAACATTTCCTTATCACCACCTCCTTCATTGAGGTAACTACTGTGAACAGTTTGATTGTATCCTTGATACTTAGCCATATCTTTACAAACTTTTATGTGTACCTCCACAGGCAGGTTTTTATTAATTTTGTTTTATATGTATTGGGATCATTAGAAATGAAGGAGCAATATATACAGATCAGTTTTCTGTAATCCTCTGTAGATGCACATTCAGATTTTCTTTTTCCTTCTACCAACAGCTGTGATCAAAAGCCTTTTGTATATTTCCACAGAATACATTTCTAGAAGGAATTGCTAGCTAAAAAGGAATGAACGCATATTTTAAGTTTTGAGAGATACTACCAAGTTATCTTCAAGAAGAGCATCAATGATACTCCACCAACAGCACAGCAGGAGCCTTTTCACACTTTCCTAAGTTATAAATACATAGATCTTTTTAATTTTTTCCAATTTGTAAATCCGAGGTACCTAGCTCACAGCATTTTTGTAAGGATCCTGTATATGAAAGGACCTCTCACATGGCCTAGGTTACTGTCAGAATTCCATACATATAATTTTACTGCCCAATCTGCATTAAAATATGTGTGGGGACTCTAATACATCAGGCAATCCTAATGTACAGAATTTACCATCAGACTTCACTGAGGCCTTAAAGAAATAAATCCAAAGGGCAACTTTTCCAACCTGTAACGTCCGAATGGATCAGCCATAATGGTACTTAGGTATTAAGTTCTGAAGAAATGGGGTGTCCCATTTTTAAAAGTCTCCCCCTACCCTCGCCCCACCCGGAAAAGAACCCAGCGGCGATCGCCAGCCTGCCTTTGTCTCCCGAGCCACGCACACCTCCCGCCGGAAGGCCCCTCACGGGCTTGCTTCTCTTCTCACGGAGGAAGGAGGGCTTCCTCCCCGCCCAGGGCCCGGCGACCCCAGGACGCTGCTCGGGCTCTGCATCCGAGCTTGCCGGGGAGCTCGGGAGCCGCCCCGGAGCCGGCTCTTTTCTGACAGCGTCCCGCGTAAGTCCGCGAGCCTTGCACGTCGGTTCTGGAGCCGGCAGGCGGATCCCAACTGCAGCACCGACTGTGGGGCGAAGGGACCCCCGCCGGACTCCTGGGCACCCGCGGTGGGAGACGCCGCCGCCGGGACCGGACGTGGGACGGGATCGCACCCAAGTGCTGTCAGACGGATTGTATTTTGGGGTCAGCGATTTTAGCCTGGATTTTGGCCTAATTCAACCACACAGCGTCTCGGGATTTTATTTTTCCCAAAGCCTACGAGATGGGAGGGACTCAAGCTCCGACCGCTGCGGGTGTGGGCTTCGGCGAGCGAGCCGGCGGTCACGGAGCGGCCGGCCGCCTGGAGGATGGGGAAATCCTTTAGGTCCAGCCAATGGTGGGACACACTCCGCGGCGGACTGGCCTCGCGGCTAGCGCAGACCACAGGCAGCCGCGACTGCAATTGGCACAATGAGGCGGAAAACCCGCTTTCCTCAACCATAACGGCTCTCGATTGGCTGCAGCCCACGGTCTCTTTTCTACGGTCCAAACCTAGAGCGGCTTAGTGATAAATCCCGCCTTACAAGGCGTTTGATAACAGTTTTACGTGTTGTAAGGCAAGTGGTGATTGGTCACAGCGCTCACGGATTCGGTCGGTAGTAAACACAGCGAGCTCCTGGGGCCGCCGATTGGTCGGCGTTCCGGGGGGCCGAGTAAATTCCTCCGGATTCCGCGCGCGGGCTGGCTGCCCTTCTGCCCCGGCCCCGCCCCCTCTCCTTCTCATTGGCTGCAGCTCGGCCGGAGGGCGGAGGAATGGAGCGGAGTAGCTCTCTCGCGGGCGTCACTTCCGTTTACTGTCGGCTGCCGCCGCGGTGTTCTCAGAGTGCGGCGGCGAACGGGCTGAAGGAGCTGGGGGACGAGAGGCGGGGTGGGCGGAAGGGGGAGGAAATCCCATCGCGGAGACGCCGGCCTGGACGTTCCCGCCTCCTCCGACACTGTCAGGCCGGATCGGAGAAGGGTCACCGCCTCCTCCAGCGAGCAGGGGGGCGGAGCCCGGCTCAGGTGAGGCGACTCTGTCAGCACCGGCGGCGGTGGAGCGCGCGGGCGCGCTCACGTGGAGACCGTTGAGCTCCGGGAGAGCTAGGCGGGCGGCGCGAGCCGGCTCGCTCCTAGGCGTCGGGGCGCGCGCAGACGCGGTCCGGTGACCGCCGCCTTCCCTGCCCTTCTTTCTGAAGGGGTATTGTTACCCTTCGGAGCCGACGGGCCAGGCGGGTGGGAGGCGGGTTCTTCTGCGCAGGCGTCCCCCAGGTCCCGACGCCAGGCTGTCTGCCGGGTGGGGCGGGGGCTCTCGCCCCCACGGAGACGCGGGCGGGCGGGCGATGGTGGTTGCCGGGATGGGGTGGGCAAGGCCCAGGACCTACAGGCTGGCGGGTTAACGGAGGATCTGCCGCCCAACGGGATGGGGTCGGGTGGCTTCGTTGCCCTCTTCCTGGGTGCGTGAGCGTCGAGGTTTCCTTTCACCCAAGCGAGACCAAGGCAGTCTGGAATCGCGGACCGGCGGTTGACCCTGCAGGGGTGGAGCCAGTCTTTTGGAATGCCCCAGCTTGTTATCTGAGAACTGAACTGTTTCTGGGCATTTATTGAATGTCCACTTTTTCCAGGCTTCGTGCTAGGAGCTGTGGGGGTTGCAGCGGTAAAAACAGCCGTTCCCCCACTTCCCCTTGTTTGGAGGACAGATTTGGACGTGAATGTTAACATCAGGCAATGAATTGGGGGGGGGGCGGCTGGAATGTCAGTTTTTTGCCTTACAAAAAAATAGGGACAAAAAGGTTGTTATAAAGTCGGTCTGCATTCTGCCCTAGTGGAGGGTATTGTAAGGAGCTAAGTTCTCTATAGGAGACAAATCCCAAGAGTTTATTCGGAGGAAAATTTTTACGGAAAACAACAGTAAAGTCTTGATCAGTAAGTAATATGCTCCGGTTCTGGTTAATTTGAATGAATAGAAGGAACTCTTCGCTTTCAAAATTTGAGACAAAACTTTTCCCCAAATACATTCATATACTTTTTGGTTGTTGTAAGTAGAAGATACTGGGATCTTTAGAGGTTGAAGAGACTGCTGTGCGTTAGTCATTGATGATTTGCTATCCTTGTGCGGACTCTTGAGCCTTAGATCACTAAAAGGTGTGCTGGCCGCCTAGTTGTCTTCTCCAGAACTTGCTTTCATTTGCTAATCCTGCGATTTCCGAGAGGAGGGTGGTTGGCAGCAAGCTAAAAGAGCAGAGGTGGGGGAGGAGACCAGTTGCGCAGAAAAAAAAGTTTTAGAGAATGGCCCCTAAACCAAGGGAAGGCCTGCTGCTATTGCTTTAACTCCAGCTGGAAATGCCAGCAAACTTGGGAAGATTGGCCTGGGCACCACTGCCAGCTTGGTGACCTGCCAGGTAAGACTTAACTGGTTGGGGACCTGTTCTGGGCCCTTGTGTTTTGCTTTAAATGAACCCAGACTTTTTAGAGTTCTGAAGTCTTGTTTATGATTTGCTCCTTTTTGTTCTAAAAATTGTCAAAACATAGTTAGCTGGGGATGCTGGCAAGCTGTATTCTGGCTAATTGAGGTAGCTCTAGCAAAATTCTTAATGTGGTAAGATTTGGAAGAAAAGCATCTAAGTAGGGTGTTTTCTAAATTTATAGATCAGTGCTCTCAAAAGAGACTTTGTTGAAATACTATTACAAGAAGGTGAAGTCATTTAAAAAAAAATCACTTTGATAAAAAATGCATCCAAATCTTTTAATACTTAAAAGTACTGAGCACTGGGGCACCTGGGTGGCTCAGATGATCTCAGGGTGGTGAGATTGAGCCTGGGTGGGGCTCTGCACAGGGTGTGGAGCCTGCTTAAGATTCTCTCTCTCCCTCTGCCCTTCCCTCCCCTAAAAAACAATAGAATTAAAAATATAAAAAAATAATAAAGTACTTAACATGAATTATATTGAATTGGGATTCTTCGGTGGGGGTACAACTTAAAACTATCTTACGTACAGTGAGACAAAGCTTGCTGTAGTGCCCACACAGTATCTTGAATCTTCCTCAGTTTCTCTTTGGGAAGGGATAAAGAAAATTTAAGATACTGAGTCAGTGTTAGCTTTCAACTTGTATTTTTTAAATGTATATTTGTTGTGAAAAATACTTTTCTCCTTTGCCGGGTTTAAACATATATTTCTCTTTTACTGTACTTAACGGTCCTCAAATATGGACATTGAACAGTAGGAGCCGAATTTTGTTAGTGTAGCAGGTGGGCTGCGATGTAACACTACACTGCACTTTGTCTGAGTATGAAGTGAACTTCTCATATGCTAACAGACCAGCTGTTTTCTGAGTGAACCGTGGCTCTTACAGTTGTTTTCATCATTTTCATCACTGAATAGTGGCTTTTCATCTCAAGGTCCAATTTTGGGGGGTGCCTTTGATTTGATTAGTTGTACATATATATGCTAAAAGCTTTATCTTTCTGACAGCTCCAACAGATTAGGAATTGTGTTGGAGTACTGAGTTTTTTTGTACTGTAATAGGCATATTGTACTGTACCCTGGAAGGAAGGCACTATGCACAGCTCACATCAAGGAGCTGGGACTTGGGCTCCATTTCTTTGAGGGTAGAGTATTTATGTAATTTACTTGGAATTTTTCTGCACAGATTTGACACTTCTCTGCCATTTATTTATATAAGCAGTCTATATCAGTATGGATCTATGGATATTTATATATTTGGGGTTTAATCCAATACTATTTTATTTTATCTTTTTGCTCACGTTGTTCCAGTTTTGGCCTTTGGGAGCGCTTCTGTTGGGTCCCATGTCCCATCACATACTTCCATTTTCATGTTTGTTTGAAGCATTTCCTGAGTTTTTGACACTCTAAGATACTGTGGGCTTATCTTGTATATTTTCAGCCCCAGTACTAGAATCAGCCATTTCTCCAAAGAGCACTAGTTCCTTTTGTTAGAAAATCATATTTGAAACCAAGATCTGGGCACCAGGATGCTCAGAGTGGTATTGATTTACATTTCTTTGAAAATCTCTTCAATGTCTAGTTTAATAGAAGACAGATGGATTCTCATACCTGCTTTTGTATTCAATTTATTGTGATAAAGTCTTGATTAAACTATACCAAGAAATACCCAGAGTCACACAAATATGTACTTGGAAAAAAGGAAGAGTATTTTAGTAGCTTTTTTCAAATAACTCTGGATATTTTGATACTGTAACAGAGCTCAGCAAATGGTATTTTCTTAAGTGCTTGGATAGTGGCAGTGTGTGATCTGAAACCATGTCAACAACTTTTTGTATTCTGTTACACTGAAATACATTAGTTTGTATCTTGCACTTTGAATGAATTTTTTTTATCCATAACTTATTTTTTAACATCACACTTTACAACATTGGTCATTTGGAACATTCTCATTCACTGGCTTATGCAGATCTTCTAAATGTTGATGCATTTATAATGTTAAAAAAATCATTCTATTAATATCACCAATGATCTCACTGGGTTTGAACACTGGGAAACTGGGAAACTCTTAGTGACATATATAAATTTTCCAGAATTCCAATTTTTACCTGAAAGCTCAGATTTTATCATAGGCAACAAATAATGTATTCTTATATATATAATGTAATGTAAGTTGTTTTCCTTGAAATGACAAGCTCATTTCATTCCTCCTTAAAGAACGTCTGGCAAATACCCAAGTCTAGATGTCTAAATAACCATAGTTTGTCGTTCTTCTTCAAGTTATAATGATGCTCCATGAAAAAGGCAATTAGTTTACAACTCAAAAACTGCACAAGGACTTTTCCTTGCATTGCATTTTAGTATGCAGCACAATTACTTCACGTGTACTTTCTATTTCATCTCACATAATATTAAAAAAGACGTATTCAAGAGCTGAAATGAACAATAACGAAGGGAAGGGGAGATTCGGTCCCCTGTAGTGTCAGCATTCTTGTAGAAGTGGCTGTGGCCAGCACACACAGAGACAGCATTCTGGCCAGATTGTTCCTGCTGCCCAGTTCAAGCTCAGGTGTCCAGTCTTCCCATCAGTTCTTTCAGCAGCTTACTGTTATGCTTAGGTTAGCTAGAAACTGTTGTTGGAACCAAGAACCCTGATTCTTACTGTGCTCAAGCTTTTGAAAATGGAATAAAGAAAAAAATTTTTTTTACAAAAGTTACCTGAAAAGTGATGATAGTCTTCAGTTGAAAATTATATGCTTTTTTAAAAAAAATTTATTTATTTATTTATTTGTTAGAGAGTGAGCAGAAAATTATATGCCTCTTTGTTAGCTTTTCTGACAATGTGTGGTGACCGTTAATATCATTTATGAGCATTCGCTATCCAATACCTGCCTTTCTAGCCTTACCTGCTCTCCAGCCAGAATAGATACGCTGCCTCCCCCACCTCAAACCTCTCCCCACATTTGCCTCTGCGTGGAATGTATTTTATAGTTTATTTTATCCAAGTGCAAACTTGTACCCAGGTCTGTTGTCAGGGCCACCAAGAAACTGGAAATAACGTCTGCCTTCTCTGAGCCACTGAGCACACTTCAACTCAGGTGGCACTTAGTGCTCTCCACTTGGTAAGAGTTATTTGTATGTGTCGTGTTTCCAGTAAGCACCCGTGACAGGACTATGCTAATCAATCTCTGTTCCATAGCATTTAACCTTGAACAAAGCAAGCACTTCCAAACATGGGATGAATGAATTTGTGTACCAAATACACAAGTGCCTTCATGGGCTGCTGTGATCTCTAGGGTTGTGTAGCGCCTCCAGTACAGGGCTCCCAAGTTGCTAGGCCTTTCTCCCTTAGTGGGTCAGCTGTCGCCTTTTTTTTTTTTTTTGCAGCTGTCAACGCGTAGCTGCCTCTTGCCCTCATTCTGGAATTGCTGCTGCTCATCTTCAATCAGTTAGGAAACTAGAAAAACTTGAATTTTGTTTGTTTAAGACAAAAGACTATGTAAATGCTTGAGGGGCTTTCCTATTAGGAAATCTTTCATATGTAGGCTTTGATCTTTATTTCGGATATTCAGAGACTTTCTGAGTTTTGGCTGATTTTAGAGTAGTTGGGGCTCTCGGGGAAAATGACTGTTGGGTAATACGGTGTTGTCGTTCATCATTATACAGTCAGTGCTCATTCGACAAATAATTTAATGAGCTGTGTATCAGACACTTTGAGGGGGGAGAGAGAAAATGCAGTCCCTGCCCTCAAAAAGCTGTTTTAGTACAAACAGCATTTTGAGTTTGCACTAGGAATATAAGTAGGGCACTAATACATTTCCTTATTCAGACGGAATCATGAAGTTCTAGGTCAGCTAATCCCCAGGAATTTTGAACTGGAAAACAAGGTGACAGAGCAGGGAGAGTTGGAGGGTAGGGGAGATGGTAAGGGATTGAGCTCTAGCTTGAGTTCACGCTCACTTTTTAGTCCATGATAGAGTCCCTTTTTCCTAGACCTGATCTGTCCAGTTTCTGAGGCAGCCCTGACAGAGCAGAAACAGAGAGATTATAAAATGAGTCAGTGCTGATGGATCGAGTTCTGGGGTTGACGCTGGGCACTGTGTGCCCACCTAGTCCTGGCCATTCCCTACTTCCACTTAGTCAAATCAGGACTCAGAGCTCTGTCAGAATTCCTAGACTGCTTGTCTGGGACCTTGCCTAGTTTTGTTCGCTTACACATATTTTTGTTTATATCATTTCTAAAAGTGGAGGAAAAGTTCTTTTTGGTTATTCTTTTCTGCTAGGGTCTTATCTAGAGTAGGGATATTGAATGTTAAGAATCCCTTAGACTGTTAGGACCCTTCCTGCAGGTGGCAACTTTGCAGCACCTGCCTGGCCTACAGGCCGCAAATCACTCGATACGGTATTAGATGGTATTTGAGTATAGGTGCGCTTTTCCTTACTGAGTCAGTGTATTAATGAAAAGCATGTGGGTAGGTCAACGTATAAGTCAAATAGTTTTAAATGTGCTATTAATTGGTTTGTTCTCCTAGAACACAAATGAACTTTTTTATTAGTCTAAGTAAAGCATTATTAGGAAAGTAAATCTACTGAGAAAACAGTCAGCTCTTGATTGTTCATGTTAATAAAATGAGCAGTGGTATAAGTGTATTTTCTTAATTATATTTAGTTTGAAAATTACTAAAAATCTGTTCCTGCAGATAACAAATATTGTAGTGTACACTTGCTATGAGTCAGACATATACAAATTGGTAGATTACTTGCTGTATCTCGTCCAACTCTATAGACTCAAGATTGTCACATTTTGAAATCTTTTAAAGAGACCTGAAGCTTTTTTCCTTGGCATGAAGGCTTCAGACAGTAGCTCTTGGTAAAGTACTTATTTTTCCAGCTCAAGCTCTTTTTTAAGGCTTTTACACTGGACCTCCGAGTTGCTTTGGGAGTTTTGAATAACCATGATCTTGATTCATGATTCTCTTCCATCAGAGCTGAGAGTAACACATTTTATATCTCCCAAACTAACGGAATTTTTTTTTAATACCCCTTCTAGATCCACAAAGGTTTTAAGATAGCCATGTTACTCAGGTTTTTCTGAAATTGTTTTAAACCTTATGTTTATCTTGACCAGGTTAAGATAAAAGGGGAATTCACTGGCTCATGAAATAGGAAATCCTAGGGTGATGGCACTTACAGTCATGGCTGGATCCCAGGGTCTTGGTGTCATCAGGACATTGTTTTGGGGGTATTGCTTTCTTTTGTATTGGCTTCCTTTTCAGACAGGCAACGATGGCCACCATCAGTGCTAGACTCACATCTGTCTTGTAACTTGCAAGCTGGGTGAAGAGAGTCCCAGGGCAGACTCTAGTTGGCATGGCTGGGGTCACATACCCATCTCTAAAATAATTGCTGGAGTCATGGGGCCAGATCTCCCTGTATTATTTGTTCACTCCCAGAACTCAGAGGTTCAGGGCAGTCTGGTCTGCACCACAAGCACTAAAAATGGGTGAAAAGTGATTTCCCCCAAAGACCTAGCAGTTGACTCCCCCACCACCACCAAGAAAAAGTGTCCCTCGGAGGTAGTATTTAAAGCGTTTGTTGATCTGTGAGGAAGCGTTAACAAGCTTCACGTTATTGTAGTCACTTGATGCTGTGTAACAGCTCACTTCCATTCAGTGTTTAATGGCTTGAGACAAAAATCATTTTATTACTACCTCAAACAGTTCTAGGGGTTGCCTGGGCTCAGCTAGATGACTGTCTCTTAGAGTCTGTCATGGGGTTGAAGTCACCTTGAAGGCACACTCCTGCCTGGAGTGAGTGCCACCTGTCACCCAGGCTTCAGCTAGGCTTCCTCACGGCAGGGGTGGCTGGGTTCCAAGAGCAAGCCAGAAAGAGCAGGCAAAAGCTCTGTTGCCTTTTATGACCCAGCTCCCAAGTCAGTGGGAATGGAAGAAAAACGGTGTAATTTCTGCCGTAGTCCTAGATTTGTCTGGCCTCAAGGCGAATGAACACGGACCCCACCTCTCAATGAGAGGAGTGCCAGTGTCACACTGTAAGAAAGCGTGCTGATGGCCAGGCATCTTGGAAAGTACAGTCTGCTTTACACATTGCCTTATTTCAAGTGACTAGTTTATTTATAAAGATATGAAACATGAATTAGGTGTGAGTTGTCCTTATACTGACCGGATCACTGTGTTGCCTAGTGTTTCATGTAGGCTCCCTGGCTGTCTTTCTCCTTCTCTAATAGCAGTCTGATTTCCCGTTTGTGAATTATCTCAACCCACTTTATGCATAATCATGTTAGGTAGATAAATCAGCAACTAGCTTGTGTCACTAGAGAAGTAAAAAACAGAAAAAAACAAAACAAAACCTTTCTTCTTTGCTTCCCTAGCACAGTCGTGGGGATGCAGGTAGCTCCCTAAGCCCAGCACATAATAGCTCCCCTAGAGCTTCCGGTAGGTTGTTTCTTTATTAAATAGATTTCCAGCCCATCCTTCTATCTTGGCACCACCTTTAGTCTGCTTCCCCTGGCACCTCTGCAGCCAATTCCTGAGCCTTTGGGTGGTTAGGGGGCTTCTATGTAAGTTAGGTGGTTTTCTCCACTGCCAGGTTTGCATTTAGCTCTCTGGGCATGCTGAGTCAGTTCCCACTGATTGCTTTATCTGCTCACCCGCTACCAAAATGCTATTGATTGTTCTCCTCCTTGTAGGATTGTATCTTCGAAAAAACAGCAAATCCAAAAACTTGTAATGGGGGTAAATGCATGTGTGCAGTCTACTACCATC
This sequence comes from Taxidea taxus jeffersonii, assembly GCA_003697995.1. Taxonomy (NCBI): domain Eukaryota; kingdom Metazoa; phylum Chordata; class Mammalia; order Carnivora; family Mustelidae; genus Taxidea; species Taxidea taxus. The sequence continues at coordinate 117,192 of ML103594.1, read as the reverse complement.
CTCTGTAACTGGAAACCTTACCCGCTAATACTGATCTGCCCCTCTCACTCTTAAGGTTGCTGAAAGACTGGAATTTAATGGAGCTTATTCACTGTCTTTAGGGAATGCAGAATTGTAATTCAGGTCCATGGGATAGCCATTCCACCACTTACATATTGGTCTTTTCTAACATGGTCCCTAAGTGGGTCCTATGAAGAGTGAAGGGGAGCCCGTAAACAGCCAGTAGCTGATCCCATGTGTGTTCTTGCTTCCAGGATTGTCACCTGAATTGGCATTTGTTTCTTATTTGACAGGTTTTTAGTCTGCATGCCATCATGAGAAATATCAAAAGCTTTAAAAGGTCCAAGCTTGGCTGTCTACATCTCTTTTCATCGCATCCTCTGTGCTCTGACTTTGGCTTTCTAAGGTCTTAATGCTTTCTTTCTTTGTTCTTTCTATAGGATCATGGATTTTCCTGGACACTTTGAACAGATCTTCCAGCAGCTGAACTACCAGAGACTTCACGGGCAGCTCTGTGATTGCGTCATTGTCGTGGGGAACAGACATTTTAAAGCACACCGCTCGGTACTGGCAGCATGCAGCACGCATTTCCGAGCCCTCTTCTCAGTGGCAGAGGGAGATCAGACCATGAACATGATCCAGCTGGATAGTGAGGTAGTGACAGCGGAGGCCTTTGCCGCACTGATTGACATGATGTACACCTCCACGCTCATGCTGGGGGAGAGCAATGTTATGGATGTCTTATTGGCAGCCTCTCACCTGCATTTGAACTCTGTTGTTAAGGCATGTAAACATTACTTAACGACAAGGACGCTGCCCATGTCTCCCCCCAGTGAGCGTGTCCAGGAGCAGAGTGCCCGCATGCAGCGCTCCTTTATGCTGCAGCAGCTGGGGCTAAGCATCGTGAGCTCAGCCCTCAATTCCAGCCAAAGTGGCGAGGAGCAGCCAGCCCCCATGAGTTCCTCGCTGCGCAGTAACCTGGACCAGCGGACACCCTTCCCCATGAGACGCCTTCATAAGCGCAAGCAGTCTGCAGAGGAGCGGGCCAGGCAGCGCCTCCGGCCTGCCATGGATGAGTCTGCCATTGCTGATGTCACGCCAGAGAATGGGCCATCAGGGGTTCATTCTCGGGAGGAGTTTTTTTCACCCGATTCCCTGAAAATCGTGGACAACCCTAAGGCTGACGGAATGGCCGACAACCAGGAAGACAGTGCCATCATGTTTGACCAGTCTTTTGGTGCTCAAGAAGACGCCCAGGTGCCCAGCCAGTCCGACAATACTGCTGGCAACATGGCCCAGTTGTCCATGGCCTCTCGTGCAACTCAGGTTGAGACTAGTTTTGAGCAGGAAGCTGCCGCTGAGAAAAATGGTTTTCAGTGTGAAAATCCCGAGGTTGGCCTTGGAGAGAAGGAGCACATGAGAGTGGTGGTTAAGTCTGAGCCCCTGAGCTCTCCTGAGCCTCAGGATGAAGTGAGCGATGTGACCTCCCAAGCAGAAGGCAGTGAATCTGTGGAAGTGGAAGGGGTTGTGGTCAGTGCCGAGAAGATAGACCTCAGCCCTGAAAGCAGTGATCGGAGTTTTTCAGATCCCCAGTCTAGCACGGACAGGGTAGGTGACATCCATATTTTGGAAGTCACAAATAACCTGGAGCACAAATCCACTTTCAGCATTTCAAATTTTCTTAACAAGAGCAGAGGGAGTAATTTTAGTGCAAGTCAAAACAATGATGATAATATCCCAAACACTACTAGTGACTGTAGGCTGGAGGGGGAGGCCCCTTATTTGTTGAGTCCAGAGGCTGGGCCTGCGGGCGGGCCTTCTTCGGCCCCTGGCTCTCACGTGGAGAACCCGTTCAGCGAGCCTGCAGACTCCCATTTCGTCAGGCCTATGCAAGAAGTGATGGGCCTGCCCTGCGTGCAGACCTCAGGCTACCAAGGAGGAGAACAGTTTGGGATGGACTTTTCCAGGTCTGGTTTGGGCCTCCACTCCTCCTTCTCTAGGGTCATGATGGGCTCCCCGAGAGGAGGAGCCAGTAACTTTCCATACTACCGACGCATAGCTCCCAAAATGCCAGTTGTAACATCTGTCAGGAGCTCACAGATCCCAGAAAACTCGGCCAGTTCCCAGCTAATGATGAACGCGGCCACGTCCTCATTTGAAAATGGCCATCCTTCGCAGCCCGGCCCTCCGCAGTTGACCAGGGCGTCAGCTGATGTCCTGTCCAAGTGCAAGAAGGCCTTGTCCGAGCACAACGTCTTGGTTGTAGAGGGCGCTCGCAAGTACGCCTGCAAAATCTGCTGCAAGACTTTTCTGACCCTGACGGATTGCAAGAAGCACATCCGAGTTCACACAGGGGAAAAGCCCTACGCCTGCCTCAAGTGCGGCAAGAGGTTCAGTCAGTCCAGCCACCTGTATAAACACTCAAAGACCACGTGCCTGCGCTGGCAGAGCAGCAACCTCCCCAGCACTTTGCTCTAACCCCGACCCCTCGATGTCGGGCCGGTGCCCATTGTCCGACCGAAGCGGACGGCTCTTCTGGTTGGTGGTGAATGCCGTCGGGCTTGAGGCTTCTGGCCCCCCCGACGGCTCATGCACATCCTGGTGACTAGTAAGTGGAGAATTCACACGCGGAGCACTTGTGCCGCTGCTGCTTCTCAGAGTGAGATGCAGGCTTTTGGAGAGGGACACGATCCCTGAAACCGAGTTCTTGCTTAGGGCTGAGTAAAGCAGTCAGAAAGTAGTTTGTAATTCATGGCGTTAAAAGTGGCACATTTAAAAAATTAAAAATGGAAGTGCAAAAAAATTTTTTTAGCAATTTTTGTAAAACTCTGAAGCATTAATTTTCCTATATCCTCTGAAGGGAATATTATATACCTGTACAGCGATGCAGAAGGCACTTACGTGTAACCAGTGGCGAGCTTGTCCTGTCTGAAAGGAGGACCCTTGAGGACATGCCTGTCCGCCACGAATGCTTTAAAGTGTATCATGAGCTAGGCCTAGGCCTCAGTACTGTATTTTTAATTTTCGTCTCCACTGCAGTCACAGACACTGCACTTTGATGGTGCTGACACTGGGTCCAGAGCGAGCATTCTCTGGACTGTTAGGTGTACATACTTTTGAAAACACTACTGCTGGCTAGATGTTTTAACAGTTTTTCCTGGTTTTAAAAACACAGTTGTAAATGGAGTATGGACTGTAGGGAGTGGCAAGTAAGGTGTTGTTTCTGTATGTGCTGTTTTAGCGGTATTTTACCCAACTTGTATTACATATGTTACAGTTCCATGTTTGGAAGTCAGAGAAGAGCTAGTGTTTGTCTTTGTTCTAATAATATGGAGTCCTGTTTTGTGGGATCTTTTCATGGTGCATTCACCTTTTGCTGTGTCCAGGCTTTGGGGTCCCGTCCAGCCTGACACATCTCACCCACAACAGGCCCACTCTCTGCTTTGCTTCTCCGCGTTCCCTGCCCCACGTGGCATTCTTGTCCAGGCCTGCATTACTGTTTTTGTTGCAAACTAACCAAAAATGATGCTAATCCCTTTCCACCGTGGGTTTATCACTTTTATATGCTGTAGTCTTAAAGTCTAGACCCTGAGCTTTTATCATTGTTGCCCCAATCGAAGACTGAATGTTTCAAATTGTTTAAAATCCAAACATAGTAGTAGTATTCCCAGATAAATATTTTCCAGACTTTGTAAGAAAGTCGGGCAGCCCAGAGCGTGGAAGTCACCCAGTAGTAGCCGAGATGGAGGACACAGTTGGGCTGCTGCCCGGGGCCTCCGTGGGTCCCCCTGCCTCGCTTCTCAGGGTTGCCAGTGGCACCTGTGCAAAGCCGAGCCCGGGCTCATGTGCATCCGGGGGTCTCTGGAGAGCTCACGGAGTCCATTTAATTCATGCACGAACATGAGTTCATGTTTTACGCAGCTCTTTCAGAGACACCAAACCACTGTGCGTTATCAAAAGAAGTCCTTCAGTTCTTACTTAGAACTGTTTAGAAAGCAAAGTACATGTAGCCTAAAACAATCAGCATGCGTTTTCTCCCTTTAATCTAGTGTGTACAGTTACACATCTCTCTGTGGATAAACTCACATTGTTCATAGTCAGGCTTAGCATCTCCTGTGAACTGATTCCCAGGGAGGAAAGCCAAAAAGGAAACTTCTGTGATTCCTCTCCTTTCCAGCAGACGTGGGAAAGAGACTGCTGGAGGATAATGGGATCACGTGTGAAATGCAGTTGTGCGTGCGGCTGTTGTTAGAGTTGTGTTCTGATTGGATGTGGGGGGGTTCCTCACCTACCCCTATACTAGATGTGGGGACCAGCATCTTATGGGGAGATTAACCTTGGGAGGCAGGTGGGTCAAGGTGGAACACAAGAGAGTCCCTGCCTGGGCCTGGGGAGAGGAGCCAGTGGCAACAGGAAGAGCAGGGGTATTCTCCTTCCTTCCCTTCCATCTTGGGGGGGGGGGGGGCGGGAGGCTTGGCCTCACCTCAGTTCAGCCTCAGTGGACCTGGCTTTAGGGCCTGTCTCTGATACAGTGCCTGGAGCCCCGCCTCTCCACTGCTAGATGGAGTCTGGAATCTCTCATCTACCTCTTAGCTGATCGGTTTCTACATGTGAGAAGCAAGCTTTTGGGCCAGTGTCCTCATACATGCTATAGAACTTAAAAATAATTCAGAGGTTCCCTGCAAAACCAGTCTCAGGGTTCCTGTGATCTGTAGTTTCTACCTGAATTAGAACTGGTTTTGGGTACCTGAATTTTGATTGGTTAGCCTTAATTACAGCCTGGCATAGTCATTTCTGGTGAGCAAATCATAAGGTTCTATCAGGGCACCCATGTCAGTGGTGCTATGCTGGTCAAAATTCGAGACTTTGAAATAAAAAATTTGTCACATTCATGCTTCTAAACACGTGTTCTTTTTTCTTCGCTTAAGGTTGAAAGAAAAAAGGGAAGTAGTATGGCTTTCTGCTTTTTTAAAAAAACCCAAATCTCCTCCAAAATACTCTTAATGGTGTCCATCACAATTATTGTCACTAGCCTCAATTCAGTTCCTCTGCTCTCCCTGCACTCTGTCTTTGAGCTGAAGTCACAGGTGTTCTCAGCACACCCGGTCCTCCTCTTGGACAGCCTGCTTCACAACCTGCATACCTGCCTGCCTGGGTGAAAGCTCCATCTGGGCTTGGCCATGAGGAAGAGCCGGAACCTGAATCCCTCAGCAGGAGCGGGGCTCTGGCCATGCAGAAGGCCTGGCCTTGGGAGGAGTAAAGCAGAAAGCCAGGTGGTGATCTGAACAAGGGCATCCACCTGGGGGCACGGGCAGAGGGGATGGACAAAGGGAGCAAAGTGTGAAGGTGTTGAAACGGATTTTAAGTAAAAATTAAACTCACCTACCTCCAGTTATTCTTGGTCAAAACAATAAGAGTACTGTGACCTTTCCTGGTTCTCTCGGCCATGTATATTAATTGGATGGTCTAGGTAGCAAGTGTCATGGTCACCACTGGGACATGGTTGTCCCATCCCCGGTGAGGGACAAGTGAAGGAGTCAAGGAGGAGATGAGGGGTGGGGTGGTTTGGACAGGTTCTAATAGCTCACATGCTAGCGGGGGGTGGGGGGAGGGCTGGGGGCAGAGCAGAACGACAGGTCACCAGATGCCCTGATTTTTAGAAAGGTAAGCAGATGCCCTTGTTAGCTTCTCCCAGTTGAAGGCCCACACTCTCTCTCAGAAAATTATTTAATAGGATCACATACTTTTGGCTCAGATGTTTCCAATCACAAAAGCAGCAAGCCTGTGTATCAGCACCAGTCTTCCTTCTGCAGGATCAGAACAGATCAGACTTTTTTCCCTTGGCTCCCGTCCTGTGGGTCCAAATCAAGCCTCTGCTGACAGACTCCAGGGGCACAGTGGGCCTCCTGACCCTCAGCGGCTCCTGTCGTTACAGCTTGAGCTCACTGGGCATTGGCTCCCCTCGAAGGCCAGCCAGCAAGTTGTTAGCTGCCAACAAGGACATGGTGTTTCGGGTTCCATAGGTGGCGCTGCCAATGTGCGGCAGGATCACTGGAAAGGGGAGGAACAGAGGGAGGTAAGGATGTTTCCAGGGCCTTAAAGTGGGCCCCCTTTTCCTGACCGGGGGTTGTCAGTGAGAATAGAGAACCTGCTTAGTGTTCTTTGATTTGGCCACTGTCCTTACGCGCTCCACTCCTATGGCGCTGAGGGTCAGGGGAACGATATAGGGACTTGGGGCTACTGAAACCCAGATACCAGTGAGGTCACTTGTCCCCAGAGAACACCTTTCGAAAGCAGTATCCAGGGCACTGAGCTGAAGTGCTGGGCCTGCGGGGATGGGATGGTTTTCCCAGCTGTGGGCAACAGCCCAGACGTGAGTGCCAATGTTCTTCCTTTCAGCCTGGTGAGGACAGTGGGGACAGCGGAGTTTCCGAGGGCTACAATAATGGGGGCATTCCCTGTGGAGAGGCAGCTAAGGACCTTCTTCTTCTGTGTGGGGTCCCATCCCAGAGTGTACACAAAGGACAGGGACTGGCTCAGCCCCTATATGAGTCTGGAGACGGCACACCAGCTCCCCGGGCAGACAGAACTTAATATAAAGAGCTGTTAACCAGGTACAGAGTAGCTGGGGAGGCTAAGAAGCATCCGTGTGTGGTCCTCAGTCCCGAGGCATCGGTACTCAGAATGCCCCGCCCCATGCTGCAGTGTGCCGGTGTCACTAACAGCCTCAACATCTCCGGCCTGCCCATGTCCCCGTGCTCAGTGCTGCGCACCGCAGCTCTGCACCCTGCAGCTCCAGACCGCCTCTAACTCCCGCAGGCCCCGGGTGACTCCGCGTCGGGGAAATCACAGTTCTCACCGCAGTTCTTCAGGGTCAGGAGCGGGTGGTCTGTGGGCAGCGGTTCTGGGGTCGTCACATCCAGCCCAGCAGCCGCAATCTGCCCGCTAGTCAAGGCCTCATACAGGTCGTTCTGGTTCACCACTTCTCCCCTGGGAAGGACAGTGGTGCCTTGGCTGTCCCTGAGCTCCCTCCCCACAGGCTACCTCTACAGCAGAACCACCCACGGAATGGATTTCCCCATGAGACCAGGCACACCTGGCACCGACTCTTAAAGCAGAAAGTCTTAGCTACTTCTTTACAGTAAATCTGTACAGAAACACTGAGAAGCCCAGCCCCACCACTGGGTAGCTGTGTGACCTTGGGCCAGGGTGTCACCTGCCTCTGTAAGACAAGGAGAATACACCCCACTCCTAGGCGAGCTGGGAGGATGAGAGCTTACCGACCCACTAGTGCTGGAACAGGGCCTACGATCTGCATCAGTGTGGGGCCCCATCCAGGTGTGTCTGCCCAAGAACGTGTGGGAACCATGGCATCACATTGTCCTAACTACATCTGAGTCAGCAGCCTTCCCTCCTGTGACTGAGTCACTGAAGGGAGGAAACGATTGGCTCAAGACTTCATGCTGCACCCAAAGTAATACTTGTGCAGTCCACAACAATGCACAGGACCCCGATCAGTCCTGGGTCCGTGCAGGTGCTCTGTACACGGACACTGAGACACGCTCAGTCAGCACGAGCCCTGCACTCCTGCACGTTTCATGCCCCCTCCAGGTCACCTCCTTTGTGGCTAAACATTCATAAGTACAGGGGCCTCTGGAGTGATGTGAGGGGGGCCCCGTGAAATCCCTTCATTTGCCCTTACTTGCCTCCAAACTGACTTAAGCAGGTTCAAAGGGCACCAACCAGGCCGTGTCTGGAGCGGCAGAAAGGGAAGGTCTGCCTCCGTAACATGCCCAATGGCCTGAAGGCACCCTGGGGACACTGTAGTAAACCGAATTAAGTTGGGTTTGAGTCTATCTTTCCAGAAGCACCAAGGTTCAAGCTGTCACTAACTCAGGGCCAGGCTTAGTGTTATGGGGGGTTGGCCTCCAAAGGACTGCTAAAACCGTTACACCCAACTCTTTGCAGCAGAGAACACGGGCTGCCCAAGGTTGGCTGGTAACTCGCTGCTATCACGCCTCCACTCCCTGAACCAAGTCTGCCGCGAGCTACTGCCAGACCGGACAGGCCACACCTGCTCTGATGGCTCTTCCTCCCAGCCCGGGGCACTCTCTGGTGGCCTTTACTGGACTTCTGAGCTAGGTCTGACTGATGGGCCAGTTTGGAGAGGGGGAGGCTCCACCCAAGGTGTCACGGACAACCCACGGTGATCACAGCAGCAGGCACAGCCCCTCTCTAGGCTTTCTCGGTGCCCCAGGGAGCTTGGGCGGCCCCAGTGAACCTGCTGATGTTGACAAACACGGCCGTGCTCTTCATCTGCTGGAAGAAGTCCTTGTTGCAGAGCCCCTTGGTTGCAGGGGTTAAGGAGCAGGCCACGATGATGAAATCAGACTCGGCGGCCAGCCTGGGGGTCGACACTGGGGAAGGGCAGGGCTCCGTGTGACGCAGAGTCCCAGGATGGAGACAGCAAAAGGATGGGAGACCAGACCCTCACCTTCCCCGCCAAACTCCCAAGATGCTTCCTGAAGGCCTCGCGTCCCCCCAAAACCTCTGATACTTCCTGGTGGGCTCCTCGTGTACTGCATGATTCATCCAGCCCCCTGGTCTCACAGGTGGGGAAACTAAGGCCAGAGAGGGGCGAGAAGGCCCCAGTGTGCCAAGGGGGTGAGGAATGGCTAAAATCCAGCTGCCCTCTGCTCACAACACTGTGCCCCCTGATGGGGCTGGATCCACAGGACACAAGGCTGGGGGACAGTGCTCACTGGTTTATTAGAGAAATGGGTGTCAAAGTTCCCAGCAATTCCTTACATCTGTCACCATCCCTGGTGCTCTGCCCAGGCAGGGACAGTGATGACAAGGAACTGAGAGACAGGAAGCGTGGAGAACTCTCAGGCACGGTGAGAAATCTCTGTATGGCCTGGGTGTATCCCTGCACTCTCTGACTGGGCCCCCCAACCAGGGCCAGGTAGGTTAGCTAGTACCCAAGGGACACCACAGGCCCCAGCCACACCTGCCCGAGATGCTGCGCTACAGAAACAGACACCCCTCTAACCGGGCACAGACGGGGCTCCTGCGGAAATCAAGGTTTTACTTACCAAACTCGGCCTGAAATTCTGCAGCTTCCTGAGGCCTGGGCTGGCGCCCTGTGTACAGGAATCTCTGGACGCCAAATGGCTTCAGACGCCTAGCAATGGCCTGGCCTGGAGGCAAAGAGAATCCCGGCTTGTCCCCAACCCCTCAGAGGGCAGAAGCAGCACTCAGCAGCTCCAGGGACAGAGAGTCCCTGGGGTGGGGGTGGGGGGGTCCTTCCATCAGCATACTTCCGACTTTAACTGGTCCTGCCCCAGTGTAGCCAGCCCCCCAGAGGCCCACACTGCTCTTGGGGGGCCATGTGACAGCCCTTCAGAGACCTGGAGACAGCACCAGAGCTCCTCTGTGGCTATGACTGGCCCTGGGCATCTTGAAGGCCATTTGCTAACCATCCCTGAGAACTGGGCTTGGCACCCCAGGAGTGGTCTGACAAAGCAGTCCCCTCCCTCCTTCTGGACTCTTTGCTTTTATTAACGCAGCCCAGGACTCCTTAGGACTTTGCAGTCATCCCAACTCATCCCAAAGCTTTTAACACACTGTCATATATGTTGCTCAAAAGACAGGCTTGGGTTGCTGGGTTTCCAGAATCAGAATGTGCCCCAAAGCTGGTGGGTTCCTCCAAGCAACTCTCCAGTGGGAGAGGCACTGCTGGCTGGCCGGACTGTCCATCCTCTCCATCCTCACCCTCGCCTCTGGACCAGGCAGATGCCGGAGAACCACAGATAGCTGCCTGGCTGAGCTCCAGCCTTCAAGCCAGACTTCTCCAAGCAGGGACCCCTGGGAGAAAACTAGCTCTGGTCCATCTGCAGAATCACAGGTTAAGTTCTGCCCCCAGATCCTCTGGTTCCTGAGTTAAAGCTTTACGAGCCAAATGCCTCCGGCAGACCTGGGAGAGCACGAGCTGTCCCACAGGAAGCCCCCCTCAAGGCCCCAACCCAGCCATTACCACTTTCCTCCATTCTGGAGCTGTGACCATAAAGAATCCCGACTCAACTTGCTTCCATCACCTAGCAAGTTCTTAAGGAACTCCTGCTTTCATTTATTTTTTGTTTTTGCCTGTGTTTTAGGAAGCTGGGTCTGTCCGTTAGATGTCCCTACTGCATGCAAAGTGCACTGGGAACAGCCCAGGGTGGCCACTCTTTCCAAAGGATGGCCAACACCCAGACCCCAGGCACCAGAGACACAGGCGACACCAAGGTTGCTGGGGTGGGCCAGTGGGAAGGTGGGGGCCTCACCGATGCGCCCCAGCCCGATGATGCCCACGGTGCTCCGCGTGAGTCCATAGCCACACATCCACAGGGGTTTCCATGAGCTCCAGCCACCGCTGTGGGGAGGGGTGGGAGGTCAGAGCCCAGCCTCGGACAAAGATGAAGGCTCTCTGTGAACGCACGGACCCAGGACCCCCAAGCAGGGGCTGGGGCCCAAGAGGTAGAAGACCCTGCTCTCCAGAGCACAGGACAGCCCGTAGCACGAGTTACACCACAGCCACTGAGCGCTGTGGATGAGCAGCTCGAATGACTCTTCCCTTAAAGGCACTGGACGGCACAGACTCTGAGGGCTGGGAGCGGCCTTTGAAGTTCTCATCCCATTTTGCAGATGGGAAAACCGAGACCAGCAAGGGTGGCCTGCCTGAAGTCACACCCAGCCAGGGCAGAGGTGGGAGCAGCAGGCTGTCAACTCAGGATGCGGCATTCCAAAACCAGTATTCCCAGGGCCCCAGGGAAGCAACACAAAGTAAAGCCACAGCCCACGCCATGGCCCTGGGTGCACAGGAGGGGGATGGAGCTGCCTTGAGCCACCTCCAAGAAGGGTGCCGACTCCCGGGGCAGCAGGGTGAGCGGGACGTGCTGCCCTCAGTGTCTGCCTCGGCCTGGCCCCAGCTCCTGGTCCACAAGACCCGAGGGCCTGCATTGGCCCATCTGCCCGCCTCCCAGCAGCTGTAGTGCCTTCCCCAAGCCTGGATGCCCAGACCCAAACCCCTGATCTGAAACCCTCAGGCCAGGCATTGCAATTTTCTGATTTCAGAAAGGTTGCCTGGTGCAGGGGCGCCTGGATGGCTCAGTGGGTTAAAGCCTCTGTCTTCGGCTCAGGTCATGATCTCAGGGTCCTGGGATCGAGTCCCGCATCGGGCTCTCTGCTCAGTGGGGAGCCTGCTTCCTCCTCTCTCTCTCTCTACTTGCCTCTCTGACTACTTGTGATCTCTGTCAAAGAAATAAATAAAATATTTAAGAAGAGAAAAAAAAAAGGTTGCCTGGTGCAAACTATCTGTTCTATTCCACACCCTCGGCAGCGTCTGGGGTGCCGCCTGTTATCAAACACATGGGTTTACCGGCGGCAAAGCATGAGCATTCAGACAGAGGAAGAGAAATAAAGACCATCGGTGGCCTCCTGTCATTTCTGGACAGGTCTTGCTACCACAGGATTTATGAAACCTCTCTCAGCTTTCCGAGCTGCTGGCATCGATGCATCACGAGCGACGATGCCCACTGGCTACTTCTCAGGGGAAGCCTATGCTCCATGCTCCTGCCCCTACTTCCTCCCCAACGGGGCAGGACTGATCTGTCTCTCCCTATCCTTCTCCCTCACGATTTCCCCTCAAAGCCACCATTCACCCACACTTCTCTTCAGCTCAGCCCTGCCCCTCATCAGTCTGGCTGGGTCTGTCCCTGCTCACTAGAAGGGGCCCCCCTGGGGGACAAGGATCACATCTAGACCAGGGGGACACCAGGGCCTCAGGCACCCAGCTGCCGAGCACAGCCAACTTTCCCGTCAGGTTCACTCACTTCTTCACCTCCTCGATGGCTTCTGGCAAGCGGCGACAGGTGGTGAGCAGCAGGGACATGGCGAGTTCTGCCGTGGTGTCTGTCAAGACATCTGGGGTGTAGCCCACACGGATGCCGCTACGAAACAAAGATCTGGTGGCAACACAGGCCTCAGGCACCTTCACCAATTTCTACCTCTGGGACCTCTCCATGCCGCTGCTCTCCTCCCTCTTTGCACTGCCCACTGGGAAGCTCTGAGCTGTAAAGGAGCACTCAGGAATGGTCTGCCCTCCTTCCGGTTCGCTTATCTCCTGCCTGGCGCAGGACACGAAGATGAAAGATCAGGGCCCCAAGTCTGGGGCAAATTAATACTCGACCTTTCTGAATCTCCTCACCTAATGGGAGAAAAAAATAGTAATACATGCCTTTCCTACTTCAAGGGGTTTGTGGTCAAGATCAACCACCAGGCTGAACGGGAAAGGGGGCGACCTGACAGATGTAGTTACCCACAGGGTCCGGCCGTTCGTGGCCTGTCGTAACCGGCCGGTGCTCACGCGGACAGAGCAAACGGGCAGCCCCCTCACAGTCTCACTGGAGGGCGGAGGGGGGTACGAGCAAATGAATACTCAGTGCCCTTTCCCGCTCTGGGGGCCGGTCCTCTCCCCAGGCCCCTTCCAGAGCATAGGCTGCTTTTACCGCTTCTTGATTTCCTCCAAAGCCAAGTGGTCAACGCCAACAGACATGGTGCTGATGACTCTGAGATTAGATCCTGTGGTGCAGAAAGAGCACTGTTTGTATCTCTCCTCGTGAAGTCCAGCCCACACCCCCAGGGATATCATGGGGCCATCTGCTTATTCTTATTTTCTGAGAACAAAAGGAAAGGCTGACATCTCTGTTCCTGGGCTAGAATCCTAAGCAACCCTACCTGACAGACTCGACAATCCGACGTGACTCCTCCGTGGACAGACTCTGCGGCTCGGGGAGCGGAGGTGGCCGGCCCCAGTCACAGGCTGCCGAGTGGCAGAGCTGCGGTTCACCTCGGGGCCTCAGACACTCAGGCCTCCATGCTCACCCACGGGACTGTCCCTCAGTGAGGCCTCCAGCCTCCTTTGACCGCCCCTGGGGCCCTGCTGTGGACACACTGAAGTGTCCACTGAGATTTGGCTGGGATGTGACCCTCTCACACACTCTCCACGGGCCAGGGTGTGGAAAGCTCCAGGGCCAAGGCTGGGGCATGGATTGGCTCAGCATGGACTCACGCAGGCCCTCCCCATCCAGCAGCCTCTAAGTCTAAGCCTTTCCTCCCAAGAGCTTTTTAGAGTGAAATCTGCCCCGGCCCAGGGCTGGGCCCCGTGGCTGGAGCTAACACATTCTGGGTGCCTGCTGGTGCCTGGCCCTGAGCTGGGCCCTCCTGCACGATACAAATGAGCCCAGAAGGGACAGGGACTTTCTCAAGGTCATAAAGCAAGGCCTGGGCAGGGATGGATGAGGGCCTAGGGACTCAGGCGCTCCCTCCACACCACAGTCTTTGCTCTCCTAGTTCCCTCCAGGGCTTCATGGCCAGGAGGGGAGCAATGCCTGTGCCACACGTGCTTCCTCAGGACTAGTTTGGCAGTGAATGCCTTCGGAACTCAGACAGGTCTCTGCAGATCTGTGTGGAGAGCGAGCTATAGCGGACTGATGTGCCCTACGGGGCCAAGACGCCCTCGGAACCCAACCCTGCCCAGTACACACCTGCAGCATCCAGAAGCCTCTTGTCCACTCGATCAGAGAGGAGGCAAAGCAGGCCGTGGGCCCCCGCCACACCTCGCTCCAGCTCCTTGGCGGGGATTGGCTCATCCGAATCCCAGTGCTCCACCTCACAGCTGAAGACGCAAGAAAGACCACTCAGAAGCAGGGCAGTGCCACAGATGCCCCCAGACTCCCAGAGGCCCCCTGGGACTACCCTCTCTCTCAGAGTGAGAACCACTGCCTTCAGCTTGCTCCTGCCTCAGGACCCCTGGGTCAAGGTCAGGCATGGGAGGCCTCAGAACTGCCGAGAGGGTGGCTGTAAAAGGTTGTCACAGAATGGAGGTCACCGAGGCCTGACAAGAGCCTGGACTAAAAGGAGAAAGTCATGGGGACAGCTCTAAGCTCAAATCAAGGAAGAACTTGATCTCCCTCACAGGAGGCCTCATGGCCAGTGGGGAGCCCTGGTTTGAGGTGGGCCATTACTGCACCAGCTGAGGCTTAAATGTCCTGTCCTTGGGAGTCCATGCAACAGGAAAGTCTCCAACTTGTACTCTGTCAGGAAGGCCAAGATCAAAGCAACACAACGTGGAGGAGTTTAAGGGCACACTTCTGCCACAGCTCGTGAGCAGTGGAGGTGTTTCCAGGGGAGCTGCCCAGCCTCCCAGTCCTTGCCATGTAATTCAGTGCCCCATCACATGTGGCAACACACAGGACGGTAGCTGGTGCCTCCCAGAGGCCCCTGCTGCAGCACCTGGCGGACCAAGCCTGGGCACAGGCTTCCCTGCAGACTCCTTCCCATGGGCGAGGCACTCAATGCTACAGCTGCCTTCTGCCCTCTCCCTTCCTCTGGCAGCAAAGGTTTTGTTACGTTGAACAAAACAAACAAATCTGGTCTTTGCATGGCCCTGGTTTCTGAGCCTGGGTTCCACTTTCTCGCTGCCAGACACTGGCAGTGAAGACCTGGAAGACACAGTGCTTTCGCTGCGGTCAGACAGAGCTGAGTTTAAATCCCAGCTCGGCCACACTGCAGCTGTGACTCTGGGCAAGGCACTTAACCTCTCCCAGTTTGCTCATCTGTAAAATGGGAGTTATAGGACCAACTTTAGAGTGTTGCAAGGATTAAGCATTTATGTCTACAAAGCACCTGAAAACCTAGCATGCGATCTTCAATTTAAGGGTCACAAGACGCCCCTACCAACTGTCCAAATGGACCAGGCCAGTGACTGCAAAGGTCCCTGACCCTGCCAAAAGTGACCTCTAGGGTAAAGGATTAACAGCCTGGATCTTGCATCACCTTCCGCTTCCCCTCTCCTCAGGCCTTTCCCTTTACCCGCACTGCACTGCGCACTGCACGTGCCAGGCGCCAGGGGAGTTGCGGTCCCCATGTCACTGCAACAGGCTTGGACAAGGCTAGGCCACAGAGAACTTTCTTTAAGCCTCCCCAAACTCCATGACCGTCCAGGCCTGCACCGCTTGGCAAGGCCGCCTAAGACGCAAGCGCAGGATCCGGCTCCCTCCGGCCCTTGCGCGGCCGGGCCCTCCCCACCAAAAATAAGTGGGGTGTAAGGACGCCGCGCCCAGCCCGCCCCGGGCCGCCTGAAGACGCTGAGTCATCCTGTGTGCGGGTTGCCGGGGAGCCAGGGGAGGGCTCGGGCTCCGCAGCCCCTTCCCCGACACCACCCCCGGGACGGCCCGGGACTCGGCGTGCCGCGGGAGCGCGGGGCTCTTACTCTGCTGCCTGGGCGAGCGCCGCCCAGCCGTCGGGGGGGATCCTGCGGGTGACGAACACCTTCATGAGTCTCACTGGCCTCATCCACCTGGCAGCCGCCAGACACTGACCCGGAAAGCCAGACGCAAGTGGGAAGCCACGGGAGACGGGGCGGAGCCTCGGAAGGGGCGGGGCTGGAGCTGGGCGAGCTGGGGAGGGAGAGGCAGCAGGGCCCGGGAGGAGTGAGGAGGGGAGGTGGGTGGAGAGGATAGAGAGGGTGAAGGGTCGAGGGGGCGCTGGGGGGCGGGCAGAGGGAGCCTATAGGCCTCGAGGAGCAGGGGCTGTGTGTCTTCAGGGAGCGGCAGTGGGAGTGTGACTCTGTGGGGTGAACTGTGGAGCCCCAAAGTGTGTGCCTCGTGATGCTGTGTGTGCGTGATCAAGCCCATGGAACTGGGACTTGTTCTGGGGGGCCTTGGCTTTTGGCCCCCAGGGACTCCCTCTGAGCACTCCCTGCCACAGAGGCTCAGGGATTGGCAGGCATGTCTGGAGTTGGAGTTGGGGTGAGTAAAGGGGCATCCAGGAGAGTCCTGTGTGAGTATGTGTGGACGTCTGTAGGGATGCCTGTAGCTGTGGGAGTGTGTCTGTGTCTTGAGCGGGGAGATGCAGCCAAGGACCATCCTAATTCGCAGGGCCTGAGTGCCCCAGTGGCCTTTGCTAGGTCTGTTCCTTTATGGTCACACTGTTCCCCGCAGGGGCCTTTGGTCGCAGACTGGGCTCTGAGCCAGGCCTCTGCCTGATATACTCAGGAGGCCGGACCAGGGCAGTTTGAACCCAGGCATGGCCACTTTAGTAGCTGGCACAATTCTCCCATATGAAACCCACAGTGTGGGGGGAGTTTAATTAATTGGTTGCGGGCCACCTGGTATGCTGGACAGCTGCAGGCCGGCTGGAGGCAGGTCATGCACAGGGCCAGGGCCGGGGTGCTGGAGAGGGCCATGTGGAGTCACCGGCAGACCTGGGCTTTGCAGCCCAATAATGTCCCTGGGTCTGAATCCCAGCTCTGCCACTTACAAGCTGTGTCCTTCACATCATCTTTCTAAGCCTCAGTTCCTTGGTTACAGAATGGGGTAAGAAGCACTTACCTATCAGAGTCATTATGATGATTAAACCAGTAACGTTGGCGCAGCCCTGCGCCATGGCAGGTCCTCACAAGCGCCGAGGCTGTGGAGGGAAAAGGTGAGGAAATCAGGCTCTGGAGCCCACGCTGACCACGGGTCATTAAGCTTCTGTGTGCCTCAGTTTCCTCATCTGTGATATGGGGATAAGAGTGATGCCTGTGTCATGGTTTGTTGAAAGGATGAACTATGTACGGTCCGATGTGCTCCCACAGCGTGTAACACACAGAGTCTGTGCCTGACAAATGGGGACCCAAACCCTGGTGCCCTGAGGCTGGCAGTTGGTCAGAAATGGAGAGGCAGAAGTCCAGCTGAGGATAACTGAGAGGGGTGCAGGCAGAGGAGCACCCAGGGGACAGAAGCCAAGCCTAGCGGTCTCTTCCCTGCCTGTTTTATCTGAATCCATTTCTTCCCCCTCAGGGCCCAGACAGGAACCAGAGACAGGAATGGGGAGGCGACAAGCCCAGCTTGGGTTCGTACACACAGCAAGTCACTGGAGAGGCCAGAGCTGGCCCTCTGGGCCATGTGCAGGCCCAGCCAGGGCTGCATCCTGCCATCCCCCTAAGTCACACATTAATAAATGTCTAACCCACAGATGGTTATCTGTACGGCAGGGCCATCTCAGGGACAAATTCTGAAATAGTTCAAACATTGACACAACAAGGTGTTTTTCTGTCTCTGGCAAGGCCCTTGGGGGTTAGACACAGCCAAGTAGCTCCAAACTGTTACTCAATGAGGACACCTGAGCGCAGCTCCTCCCACACCCCAGGGCAGGGGAGGACACTGGGTAAGCCTGTCTCCAGCGACAGAATGGGGTATGACCCATGAATGGGTCCCGCCCCTAACGCAGAGCACCCTCTGGTGCTCCAGAAGTCCTACTGGACCGTAGGTGTGAGCTGGAAGAGAGAGCCCGCTGAAGGTCGGTGAGGAGGGAACCTGTGAAATGGTAGGGAGAGAAAGTTCTGAGCTGGAGAGGGCTTCACTGGATACAGCTCATCATGGAATGAGTCCCTGATATGGAGGAGCTCTAAGTTCCAGGCATTGGACAGGGCAACTCACAAATTTAAATGTCTCAACAACCCATGAGTAGTGCTGTTTCTGCCCACATCACAGATGAGGAAACTGAGGGCAAGCATGATGAAGTTCAGGGAGTCTGGCTAGCTCGATCAGTGGAGCGTGCGACTCTTGGTCTCGGTGTTGTGGGTTCAAGCCCTACATTGGGTGTAGAGATTACTTAAAAATAAAATCTCAAAAAAAAAAAAAAAAAAAAAAAGGAAGTGCTGAAGCTATTTGCTCAAGGTCATAAGCAGCTACTAGGGGGCAGAGCTTAGATTCAAGCTCCAGCACCCGGACTCCAGACCCAGCACCAACTCCAGACCTAGGCTCTTAACCACTGTGCAAGCTGTGGGAGTGGACAGGGAGTCTTAATCTGTTAGGGCTGCTATAACAAAATGTCATATATTGGGTGGCTTTTTTTTTAAGATTTTTTTTTTAATTTGACAGAAAGAGAGAGCAGGGGGAGCAGCAGACAGAGGGGGGAAGAGAAGCAGGCTCCCTGCTGAGCAGGGAGCCTGATGCAGGACTTGATCTCAGGACGCTGGGATCATGACCCAAGCCAAAGGCAAATGCCCAACTAACTGAGCCACCCAGGTGCCCCAGTGGGTGGCTTAAACAACAAACATTTATTTAACACAGTTCTAGATGCTGGAAGCTCAAGGTCAAGGCACAGGCAGATTTACTGTCTGGTGAGGGCTTCCAAATTCATAGATGGCTGTCTTCTTGCTGGTCCTCACAGCATGGAAGAGGCAAGGGAGCTCTCTGGGGTCTTTCTTAAAAGGACACTAATCCCACTCATGAGGGCTCCACTCTCATGTCCTCGCCTCATAATACCATTGCATTGGGTATGAGGATTGCAAAATATGAATGGGATGGGGTGGGGGGACACAAACATTCAGTCTGTAACAGAAAGTAAAGAGGGCAAGTGAGGAGCTACAGTTAAGGTATTGGCTTAGGGGGACTCATGGAGATGGCTGTCACTTTGTCACTTGGATGGATATTCAGGAAGAGGTACAGTGGTTGGGGAGGGGAGGGGAGAGGTGGCTGAGTTCATCTTGGCAAGGAATGAGTTCAGGATGCCTAGGAGAGTTCTGAGTTTCCGGTGGAAGAGCCCAGGAGGGAAGTGGGGTCCGAAGGTTAGGGACAGGTGGAACCATAGTTCCAGAGTCGGCAGCAGGCAGTTGGCGGCCTGGGAGACACCTGGGCAACTGAGAGCCAGGGCCCTCATTCTGGCAGGGAGATCGAGACTCAGAGCACACAGAAGTTCAAAATGACAGTATGAAAAGGAGTTTTTGTAGGACTTCTCTAATTTCACTTTTCCATTGAATCCATCTGGAACATCTTATGTATATGGTTTGAGGAGGTGCTCACCTGAATGTCCTCAGATGGTTAACCAGTTATTCAAGTACTATTTTTAAGTGAACGTTTTAATTTTGGAGTAACTCATAAATGCACAAAATGCAAACTTCCAAAGGCACACAAGGGCATAAGCTGGAATCATTTCTCTTCTCCCCATCCCCTGACTCAGATCCTCTCCCCAGAAACAGTGACATCTTTCCAGATGGTTTTAACATCTACAAGGAATATGCGTATCCTTTCACAGAAATGGCAGTATGTACACACACTTGCCATCACCTGTTTTTTTTGCCAAATGGTGTATCTTGGTGGCCATTCCACATCAGTACACATCATTCTTTTTACTGATGCAGAACACTGCACTGTAGGAGCGAACCATAAGCAATGAACAATTCCCTATCAAAGGACACTTAGCTTGTTTCTCCGTCTTTTACTATGATGATGCCCCAGGGAAGAACCTTTGGCAGATGTCATTGTGCGCAGGTGTAACTACAGATGTAGGAGAAATTCCTAGAAGCAAAATTGCTGGGTCAGAAAATATATGCACTAGAAATTTTGACAGATTCTGATAAAATGCTTTTCACAGTTGTTCAGTATATACTCTTACCAGTAATGTATGAAAGCACTTGTTTTTCTATAAACCATCTCCTGGAATGCTTTGCCTGTGCGGATAAGCTGGGCATCTTCGTCTTAGTGATTCACAGGCACTATCTGTGCAATAAGGAAATTAGCCCTCTATCTGTAATATGAGTTGCAAATATGGTCTTTCCCCCAGTTTGCGTTAGTCTTATGATTTTGTTAATAATTTTTAATGCAGACATTTTTGATTCTTTATGGCTTCTACATTTTGTCACACAGAGTGTATCAGGTCTCTATTGCTGTGTAATAAATTATTTCAAAACAGTGGTTTAAAGCAACAGCTATCATTTTAGTATCATCTCTTATGGTTCTGGACAGAGCTGCTTTTTAGGTTCTTGCATGTAGACCAATGGTGGCTGGGCTGGTGTCACTCCTGTCTGCTCATCAATGCTGGCTGTCAGCTGGGCCCTCAGCTAGGCTGCTGGTCTGGACATCTACATAGGACCACTGCCTGTGGCCAGGACCCCCCACCCTGCCCCTGGAGCCTGGGCTATTCCAAGAAACAGAAGGAGGAAGCTCTCAGCCTCTTAAGGTCTGAGCCTGGAAACAGTGCTACATCCCTTCTGCCGTATTCCATTGGTCATGCAGTCACGGGGTCTTTTTCTTTTTCCTTTTCTTAAAGATTTTTTTAAAAGATTTTTATTTATTTATTTGACAGAGATCACAAGTAGGCAGAGAGGCAGGCAGAGGGAGAGGAGGAAGCAGGCCCCCTAGGCCTACCGCCTTGATCCCAGGACCTGAGCAGAAGGCAGAGGCTTTAACCCACTGAGCCACCCAGGCGCGCCCCCCTTTTAAAAAAGATTTTATTTGTTTATTTGCTTGAGAGACAGAGAGCACAAGCAGGAGAAAGGGGCAGAGGAAGAAGAGAAGCAGGCTCCCTGCCGAGTGGGGAGCCCAATGCGGGGCTTGATCCCAGGACCCTGCGCCCAGGACCTGAGCTAAAGGCAGAGGCTCACGGACTGGGTCAATCAGGCGCCCTGCAGGAGTCTTTTTCATATTGGGTTTAGTTTAGCTTATTATTATTTTTTTAACTGTATCTTATGCTTGCTAGGCCTGATACCTTTATGGTTTAATGTTTTTTACTGAAATTTTGATCCGTATTTATTTTCAGATAGTTAGCACGTTGTTCAACACTTCCTAATGAAGCAAGCCAGGCCCTCCCACTACCATATACTAAATTTGCATCTATTCGGGGCTATTTCTGCACTTTATATTCTGCTCTGTTCAGCTCTCTAGCCAGTCTTACGTGACTGGTCATACGTGAGTTACTAAAGGGCTGTTGCTTTGTGGTTATTTGTTATGCAGGCGTACACTAACAGAGGTGAGGACACTTCTCGGAGCCCCTTAGGGCCCCTTCAGAAGCAGAGTTAGGTGCTTGCGGCCTGTTTCATTTCCGAGGCTTTGCGAGAACCAGGCTGGCTCAGAATATCTGCTTCGACCGCAAACTAGCCAGATGGCGTCAGGCGAATCACCTCTGATGGATCCTTGGTTTCCAAACCACAGAATGGGGACCAACCACTGGATGTAATGGTGGTTGGTGCGCACTGAGCCCAGGGCCAGAGCCGGGGAAGTGCATGGGAAATGTTGACCAAATGGGATTGACTTTGATCCTTACCTCTTTGGTCAGAGGAGGATAATAGGCCCAAGTCATGCCCATGTCCACATCAGGCACTGCTTGCCTCCCCAGCTTCACCCCCCACAGCTATGGCACTTGCCTCCTACAACCCCCTCCCCTGCTCTAGGCCCTGGACCCGTGCTGCGCTTGGTCAGGGGGGTGTAGAGGACTCACGGGTCTTGGATTAGGTCAGCCTAGCTGAGGTGTCTTCTCAGTCCTTGGGATCTTTTCTACCAACTGGCTACCTCTTCTCTAAGATTTGTCCCCACTCCAACCTCTGGAATCTTGAACCTTGAACCTTGAACCTGGGCCAACCCAATAACCCTCCTGAGCCTTGACCAGCTGTCCTGGGGGCCTGCCTAACTCTCTGCTCCTCTGTTGCTCCCAGCCCTGGCTAGAGTCCAGCCTTGGTCCCCTGGGTTGGGGGCCCCCTGCAGCACCCCCCGCTGACCTTGCAACCTAGTCCCCTCCCCCTACCCACTCGGGCACAGAGTGACTCAGACTGGGCAGGCATCCCAGAGACACCTAGAGGTGGAACCGCTGGGGAGCAGCCACAGGCTGGGAGGCAGGGAGTACGGCTGCATCCTCGGTGATGGGGAAGGATGGCAAGAGGGAGCATACAGAAAAGTGCCTGCAAGTTGGGGGCACAATGCAGGTGCCCATAAATGCTGGTCAGAGCTCTGATTCAGGGTTATGTGCTGCCCAGCTGTTCATGCAACAAATGATTGGTAATATTATTCCAACATGTTATTAGAGCTAACGCTTACTGTGTACCAGTGGCATGTCTGTGGCTGTCCTTCATGTCACCGCATGCAGTCCTCACAGTAGCTCTCTGCAGAGGAGTGCTCTTAGTATTCCCATTTTGCAGATGAGGAAACTGAGGCCCGGAAAGGTTAAGAAACTTGCCCAAGGTCTCACAGCTAGTAAGTGGCTGAGCTGATACTTAAACCTAAGTACTGAGATTACTCTAGAGCCTGAGGACGGTGGCCACCATAGATAGGCACGAGCAGGTAGAGCCGCTCTGAGGGGCATCCCCAGCCACAGCCCAGGCCTTGACTTCTGTGCTCTCTGCGCCCCCTCTAGTGCCTGCTCATCTGCCAGTACCAAGACCCCCAAACTCATAAAGGAGATGGCAAGGACGGACTTGAGGACTTGAGATCGGTGCTCAAATGCCAGCACAGCTCAAAGCCTCATAGCACCCCACAGGGTCCAGGAACCCCTCAATTTGTGAGTGGGCTAGGGGCAGGAAAAACTCCTTCCTGTTTCCTGCGCTG
This sequence comes from Taxidea taxus jeffersonii, assembly GCA_003697995.1. Taxonomy (NCBI): domain Eukaryota; kingdom Metazoa; phylum Chordata; class Mammalia; order Carnivora; family Mustelidae; genus Taxidea; species Taxidea taxus. The sequence continues at coordinate 94,786 of ML103594.1, read as the reverse complement.
ACCCCCTCGAAACCCTCTCCTCCCTTCAGGAGCCCTGAGGGCCCCACTTTCTCAGAAAAAAAGCCTAGTATCAGTTATGTACACTCTAGTAAAAGGAACCCGGTTCTCCTATGGGTACCCACATCTCATTCTGGCTTCATTTGAAATGAAGATCTCATTGAAATGTCTCGAGTACATCATAAATCTTAGACAGAAACTTTTCAACAAGGCTATCACTGCAAACGCAGAGAAGGTGAAAGCAGTTCAAGGGCCCAAACCAGAGGCTCTGCAAACAGGGCCTTGAGTGGCGAATGAAAGTGTGAACAGGCCTCCTAGGAGCCTCGACAAGCTCCTCTTCTCTCTGAGCCCTGATTTCTCATCTGAGGAGGATGCACTTGACCAGGGATTGGGAAGATTTTTCTACAAAGAGCCCAGTAGTATATATATGAGGCTTTGTGGGTCCTGTGGTCTCTGTGGCACCACTTGGCTCTGTCATAGCCGGAGGGCAGCCACAGACAGTCTAAACGAATGGGCAAGGCTGTGTTCCAATATAACTTCATCAACAGATATTGAAATTTGAAGTACACGTAATTTTCATGTGTCATAAAGTGTATTACTCTTTGGAATAAAAAAAAATTATTTATTTTAGGGGCTCCTAGGTGACTCAGTCAGTTAAGCGTCTGCCTTCGGCTCAGGTCATGATCGCAGGGTCCTGGGATTGAGCCCCACGTAGGGCTCCCTGCTCAGCAGGGTAGTCTGCTTCTCCCTCTGCCTACCTCTCTTACTTGTGCTCTATTTCTCTCTGACAAATAAATAAAGAAAATCTTTAAAAAAATTATTTATTTTAAGTAATCTCTACACAAAAACATGGGGCTTGAACTCAGGACCCGGAGATCAAGGGTCGCATGCTTCTCTGACTGAGCCAGCCAGGTGTCCCTGGCTGTCCCTTTTTTAACAAGACCCTTACTGTATGAGAGAGGGCAGCCGGATTTGGCTCACGGCTGTGGGTCACCCCTACTGCTCTGGACTGGAGCAGAGCTTCTCACTTTCACGTGTGCACGCATTACCTGGGGATCTGGTTAAAACGCAGATTCTAATTCAGGAGACTTGGGCGAGACCTGGGACTCTGCATTTCCTATAAGCTCCCACCTGCCGCTGCTGATCCACAGAGCAAACTTTGAGGAGCAAGAGGCTAGGGAAACTTCCAGCTCGGCCGTTCTCTGAGCTCCTAAGTGACACTCTGATGACAGATCCTGCTGTTCCCTGAAGAAATGCTCACTTGGGCACTTTCTGTGCAGCCTTCGCCTCTGTCCCGTGGTGGTTTTCTTGCTTGCCTTCCTTATTTGCTGTGTTTTTTCTCTACCTCCTGCCGTTGGAGCATAAGCTTCTTGAGAGCAGGGCCTTTGTTGCTTTGTTTGCCACTGTGTCCTGCCGTCTTCCTCAGGCCTCAGGGAACTTTTGTTGAGGGAATGCAGAAATGACGCTGGCACCTCAATGGCCTCCCTGGTTGTTCATCCCCGCGGGGACATCGTCATTGTATCACCACCTAGTGGGCACTTTTGTGTACTGCGGGGTGGGGGAGAAAAAGGCTCGGTGTGTTGGATTCTGACCCAGGCAGAAGGTAGAGGCCACGGTGGGCAGAGAGTTGCCCCTTCGGCTGCCCATATTATGTGTTCTTGTCTGCTGGCACAGAAGAGGAGCCTTCCTGGAGGAGGTGACATTTGAGCTGAACAATGAAGGCAATAAGCTGTGGGAATGAGAGAGGGAGCAACCGTGTTCCTGCAGAATGGACGCAGTGACTGGAGGCGGGAGGCTGGCAAGCATGGGCATCGGCGAAAGGGAAGAGAAGCAGAAGCAGCTGGGATGGGCAGTGTAAGATGACACAGAGGATGATACAGGAGGAGGTGAAGAGGTCCCAAGGAAAGGGAGCTTCCACTTAATGAGTGTTTGATCCGTGCCAGGGGCTTCCCGAACACAGGTTTACTTAATCCCTGCAAAGGCCAATGAGGCAGATCTTAGGACCCCCATTTTACAGATGAGGAAACTGAGACATAGATCAGCAAAGTGACTTGCCCAAGGTTGCACAGCTCGTAAGGGGCAGAACCAGGTTCGAATTTACATCATCCACTTGTCTTCTCCCAGATGGAGTGCCTTCCCCTGGCTTGCTCAGAGGAGGGTACGTGTTGGTGGGCGCATGCAGGAAGCCAGGGGCTGGGGTTCAAAACACCCAAGATGTTTGTTCCTCTTCACGGTCTCAGGGCCTGACAGCACATCACCCAGAAGTCTCCCTCTGCTCACGTGCCTAGTCCTAGACCCCCTGGCCTGGGTGGCAGGACACCTGGATTCTGGTCTGTGCTTCCCTCACCTCTCTGGCCAAGAGGACAATAGTTATAATGACTTGGAAGAGGCAGAGATCTCTTGCTCACCCATTATACAGATACGGAAACTAAGGTCCAGAGAAGAAAAAGAACTTCCCTGACAATGTACACCAAGCTAGGCTCAATGCAGCTTTCATCCTGGCCCCTGCCTGGGATCCTATCTGATGGCCGGAAACCGAGGCCACCACACAGAGGGCCTGAGCCCTGGCCACAAAGGGAGCAGAGTCTAGCTGGGCCCCCTTGTCCAGCCCAGGCCTTTGGGAAATGTGTTTGAATTTCATTTCCCAGTGAGGCATGTACCCAGGGAGAGGGTGAGTGTGTGGTCCTGCAGCCTGGGGGGGGGGTGGTGCTGTGGTCTCTTTGAAGAAGGAAGGGAGGCTTAGCAGGACTTGTCCCACAGGCTTTCAGGAGACCCACCAGGGCCAAGGGAAGAATGAGGCGTCAGCCAGTTCTCGAAGCAGACCTGGCTCACCCTGGACTTTCAGCTCTGCTGTAGCTCTCCATCTGGCTCAGGAAGTGACTTGCCCCTTTCTCAGTCCCTGGGCCAGCTCTTCTGGAAAGCAGAGGACCTTGGCCTGGACACTTGTGCACAGGGGAGCCACGTTCACCTAGGACTGAGCCCAGCTCTATCAGGCTTCAGGCTGTGGGATCTTCACCACCAAACAGGCCTGACAGTGGGCACTGTTACTATTCCTCAAAAAAACAGACACAGAGACAGAAGGAGTTTCCCAGATTTGAGCCAGGCCTCAAGCCCAGGACAGAGTGACACCAAAGCATTTGAGCACAACACCCATGACTGCCCTGACCCAAGCCCCTGGCCAGCCCCCTGTGGCTCCTACTGCCGCCTCCCCAGGGACCGATTTATCCACAGCCTCAGGGCATCTCTTGGAGCTTCTGCTTCTGCCCAGAGCCCCTCTCTCTCTACGGCCTGGGATGCTGGCTGTAAGCCTCTGGTGTGTGTGAGTGACCCGTACCATACACAGCCCTCTCCTCCGACCCTCACTCCTTACCTCATCCTCTTCTCCATGAAGCAGGAGCTCCATCAGCACCAGTACACAGCAGGGGGCGGGTGGTATCCAGTTGGGGTGGACAGTCCGTAAACATGTTCTCTGTGAGGGGGCCCCTGCAACGGTGGACACATTCTTCAAATGGGGAAACAGAGTGTGAGCAGGAGACAGTGACTTGCCTGGGTCACTAGCAGGCTCCAGGCAGAGCAGTGACCTGCCCAGGCCTCTTGGTGTCCAGACTCAGGTTCCTTCCCGGGACGATTTGGCTTAACAAAGCCCCCCCTGCCCAGCTGCTGTGCTGCCCCAAGGCTCCACGTGAACCCATAAGCTAGCATCTGGGCCACCACTCTGCCTGCCGGGCAGAGACCTGTCACCCAGCTGCCGGCCACCCCAGCTGGTATACAGATGCCAGGAATGTGCTTCGGTGGGAACAGAAAAGGAAAAGGTCACTGAACATTAATGTAATCGATTTCTAGGACTCCCTACGGTGGGAACGTGTTATTTCTGCTGGGGATTTTTTTTTTTTTTTAACCAGAGCCATTTCCTTAAACCTTCTCAGGGCTTGGCTGGGACTTAGTAACAGTTGGAGTGTTTGGTTCTGGGAGCAGGGAAGGGAGGTTCATTCCTGAATGAGTTTTCTTGATGGCTGAGCTCAGCTACGGCAAGGAGTGGAGGACAGCACCCCCATTAAACAGATGGAGCCACGGAGGCCTGGGAAAGGTGTGGGGTTGGGGGTGGCACAAGTCCATGTGCCAACTGGACTGTGGGTTCAATGGGGTGGAGCCAAGGAGAGGGGGCCATCTCCCCAGAGCCTGGGCTGGCCATCGGGCACCTCAGGACCTCGGGACAGGGCCAGCCCACTGGAAGGTTCCCTGCAGGAGGAGAGGCTGTGTGGGACCTGGCAGGCAGCAGTCTACTTTGTAAGGAAGCTGTCGAGGCTGATGGTCTAAGAAAAGAAACAGCAGGAGTAAGAGCGTGGAAGCTTTTTCAGTCAGTGCCCCAGGAGCAGGCTCTTAGCTAAGAATCAGATCCCGTGCAAGTGGTTTATCCAATAAGTGTTCCCAGAATGAGCCTAGGAAGGAGACAGTCACTGGAGGGGGACGGGAGGAAGGTCAATGGTGCCATTTCTGCCCTAGTCCCACAGAGGGCTTGGGTGGGGTGGTTTGTTTCTGGGATATAAGTTATATCTCAGGGTTGTTGAAACCCCAGGCCAGGGAGCTGGGTTTCCTTACTCCCTGCATACCATCAGTCAGTACCATCCAAGGAGATCTGGGCTGAATATAGCTTCCTAGAGGAGGAGGTGACATGGCCGAACCATATGATATAGAATGGGACAGGCAGGTTCTGCTGAGGGAAAGAGTTTGAGCAGGACCTGGGAGAGGAGCTCAGGTCCACTGCTGGAAGGCCAAGGTCACCATGTTCTATGTGGATGAGCACCAAGGCCCCATCCCTGATTGAAGACAGGCCAAGGGGGAGCATGGAGCTTGGAGGGATGAGTCGGTTCCCTACACACTGTGCATGAAGGTTGCTCAACTGTTTCAGCAAAAGTCCCACAAACCGCTTCTAGAAGTCCCTCGCTCACCTGCTGCTGTTTGGGCTGAAAACACTGATCTGGGACAAGGAGGGACAAAGAGTTCAGGAGAAGTGGAACTATGATATTTAGCTCAAACTGTTCAGAAAAGAGTTATTGGCCTGACTTGAGCCCCAAGAGACTGCAGGCTACACACGGAGAGGAGCCCAGGGCCTGGATGAACTGGGCATCAGGTCTGGGCCCAAAGGGCAGAGCCACAATTGACTAGGAGGAGCTCAGGGAGGTGGGCTCAACTCACCCTCTTGAGTTGACTCCCCTTCCCTTCCTTCCTCCCCCCCCCCAAGCCCCCCCCCCCGCCCCGCCCCCTCCTGACCTCCAGCCTCACCACCTCCAATCCAATTTCCTAAAGCTGCCAGAGGGTCTCCTCTGGAAAGCAAATCAGGCCCTGCCCCTTCCATGCCTGCCACCTTCCATGGCTCCCCATTGCCCTCAGGAGAAAGACCAAAGCCCCAGTGTTCTCCCATGTTCTCCCTGGTGATGAAGATGCTTAACCAGAAGGGGCAGAGAGCACAACCTTCAGCCAGAAATCAGGAGTCCCAGTGGCTCCCAGGCCGTAGGCAGCAGCCCGTGGTCCTAGAAGAGGAAAGAGCTATCCCAAGACCTCCCTCCCAGCTTTCCTCTGTAATTAATTTCTGGAAAGCATCTAAACTGGAAGTCAACCCAGTCCTACAAATCTCATCTAATCCTGCCTCGGTCGTGGGGGTGGAGCCTTTCATCTGGGGATTACATTTAGTTTTATTTGGGGGTAGGACGGGTGTGGGGGATCCAAAGGGAAGCATTTAAAGTCTTATTTCTGCAATTATCTGAGGAATGAGGAGACTCCCAGGTGCCACTTGATGAGGTCACAGGGAAGTCTGCCGTCCTGTGGCCCCAAGAGGGTTGTGGAGAGCAGAGTCTAGCTCCGCAAAGACTTCTCTTGGCTCTACCTTTATGCGCACCTAGGACCTGACTTCTCCCCTCTGCTGCCTCTACCCTGGTCCAAGTGCCATGAGCAGTAGCCTCTGGACCGGTCCTTCTCTTGCCTGGCCCCGTGGGGGGCCTCTTCCAGGTGGCTTGTTTCCTTGGGGGTAATCCCAGAGCCACACTCCAGCCCACACAGCCCGCACTCCCCTCTGCTGCTACTTCCCTGGGGTCCTGGTTGTCTTAGACTCTGTCAGGTCCTGGGCTCCTGCTCGCCCCGGACCCTGGCCTGGAACTCCCTTCCCTGCAGATCTCACTCTTCAGCCAGCCCTTTGCAGACTTTCCTGATGGCACCCCACCATACACGCCCCACGCCCCTCAGCCTGCTTCATTTCTCCCCTTGGCGCTCACCACTAATCGGATACATCCTGGGTTGGTTTTTTTTTTTTTGGTTATTGTCCTGTTTCCGTCTATTCTCCACCAGAATGTAAGCTCTGAGGACAGAGGATCTGCTTTTTCATGGACGCATCTCCAGCTCGGAGAGCAATGCCAGATGCTCAATATGTATTTATCAAATGAATGAGTGCCGGGCCTCTGTCACTGGGCAGAAAGGGCGGGCAGAGCTCCCCAAGATGTGCTGGGCGCCTGGAGCCCGCCGGCTGCTCCCTCCGCCGCGCATCTCTGCCCACTTTCTAAATGGAAGTTCTGGCTGCAGACAGCAGCTTAGATCACTCCAGAAAGCTAGTGCCAACTCTGGCCCTGCTGGTGCCCTCCCAGCACCCTCCACTCGCAGCCTGACACCCTCTCCCTGCCGGTGTGTTTGGCTGTGGGTGCGAGGCCCAACTCCACAGTGCACAGCTGGGAGCTCCCACAGCTCCTCAGTGGGGCCTCAGTCCCAGCCTCTCCTAACTGAAGCCAGAGGCCACAGAGGTGACTTAACCCAGGCCCAGGCCTGTGTCCCAAGGCAGAGAGCAGCGGGCTCCTGGGCTCCTGGGGGATCCAGGGCCAACAGGGTCTGAGTTCAATTCATGCTCAAAAAGTGTTTGGAGAATGAAGAAAAGGGCAAATCTGAACCCTGGGGCTCCCAAGTGAGTGATGAAGACCCTGGGAACACCGCGTGTACTAACCCACCACTAGCTGGTCCCCCCTGCTTGGCTGAGCCCCAAGAATGCGACTATCCCTGTGATCTGTGTCAAGATAGAAAAGCTGGTATTGGTCTTCCTGGGGGTCCAGAGAGGAACCCAAATGACAGTGCCCATCCTCAGCCCTTGGCTTCTCTTGGGCAGAGATGAGGTCCAGAAGGACAAAATGATAACCTAGAGGCGGGGACAGAGCTGAGGGCAGGGCTTCTGCTTCTGGACACCAGTTCTTTGAGCCCACCTGCTATGTCCATAGTGACTCAATCCTCATGACCTGCATCTCTGTTTCCTTATAGGTAAAGTGAGGTGATTGTATAATCTAATAGAATCAACGATTAAGTGAAATAACACAAGAAAGTACCTGGCAGAAAGCAAATTCCTAGCAAGTGAAGCATATGGCTATGAGCTGGTTCCTTCTTGCGTTACAGAGGGACCTCACAGGCCTGGAGCTGCAGGGGTGAGAGCTAGAACAACACTTACTTGTTTAGGGGGGGAAATAAACAATTAAAAGTGCCCCAACAGTAGAGATGATGGGGCCAAACTAGCCCAGCATGAGAGCATTTCGTAAGCACTTTAAATGTGCAAGGTAAATACGTTATGAAATGTTAAATATTAATAAAGGCTCATTTTCTCTGAATTCTCCTGCCTTTAAAAATGTATGTCAGGAAACAAACAATTTCAAGGCTGTCCAGTTACGTGAGCTGCAAACTGGATTTACAATATTGCCAAGTAGGGTATTTTTCAAGCAAATATGTCTTTTCTCATCTTTTGTCAGGATCAGCCTTGAGTTTGGTGCACTTTGAATTATGCTGTGGCAGGAGGGACCCTTCTTGGCATAAGACGCAGGAGGTCCTGTATACACCTGCAGGTCTATAGGGTCCCCCACTTGGGAAAGGGCACTTTGACAAACCTATCAAGAACCATAAGGACCCTGTATACACTTCCACTAGTTATTTCCTCTGGAATTTATCCTAACAAACTAATTCCAAAAAAAGCAAAGCAAATTTAAAGTGCATAGGGATGTTAATTATAGGGCTGTTTATAGTGCGGGGAAATGGTCGAGGCACTCAACAACAGAGGGTGAGTTAGTAACTATACTTGAGTCCTTAATGATTCTTCAGCAAATAAAAATGATCCTTTGAAAGACTATGTAACATCAGGATGATGTTTATGTCTGAAGAAGGCTTCGTATCAAAGGAGAAAATGTGGGCACCTGGGTGGCTCAGTGGATTAAAGCCTCTGCCTTCAGCTCAGGTCATGGTCTCCGGGTCCTGGGATCCAGCACTGCATCATCAGGCTTTCTGCTCAGCGGGGAGCCTGCTTCCCTTCCTCTTTCTCTGCCTGCCTCTCTGCCTACTTGTGATCTCTGTCAAATAAATAAATAAAATCTTAAAAAAAAAAAAGGAGAAAATGTGAAACTGCATTGAGACTCTGGTCTTTGACTCAGGGAAGTTTTCTTTGCTCGATATTTGATCCTCATAGCAGCCTCGAGGGGGACAAAACAGGGTGGTTACTTACTGTCCCATTATCCTGGGGAGGAGAGGAGACTGAGCAGGGAGAAGTCACAGGGACCCAGATTCAGAGCTGGGACAACTGCCGGGTTTCCTAACACAGAACCCAGGGCTGCCCCAGAGGAGCGTCCCTGACAGGGACACCCCGCAGCAAGCCTCTGGTCTCAGGGGAGAGGAAGCCAGGCCCCCTTTGCTGCGGCAGTCCCCGACTCCCAGGTGAGGACAGGGCAAAGACAATGCCCTGTTCTCACACACCCTGCCCCCTCTCATCCAGGAGCAGTGGCCCCTGGGCTGCCCTTTCCTCTGTCTCTGGCTGGGGTTTCCCCCTAGGCAGATCTGGAAGAACCCCCAGTCCCAGGCCCCACCCTGCTCTGAGCTGGCTTAAGGAAGCCCCTTCTGCATTCTCGACCCATGAGATCATGTGGGAAAACCCTTAGAAACTCTAAGAACCACTGCAGGTGCTTGTTGTTCCTATTTACTAAAAAAAAGTTGTAAGGTGAATTTTTTTTCATCATGCAAAAATTGTCGATCATCGTATAACAAATACTCTCGTCTCCACTGCCCAGCTTAGCAGATAAAGCCATACAGGGACGCTTGAAGCTTCCTGGTATCCCTTCCTGATCCAATGCCCTACCTCTGTCACAAGGGGAAACCAAACCAGACTGCTTATCCACAAATGTTAAGTAGTATTGTTCTGCATGTTTTTCAACTTTTAGTATGTGGTTTCCTACCATCTAGTATTCACTCCACAAATATTTACTGAGTGCCTGCGGTATGTTAGGTACCATTCGAAACCCTGGAAATATCAGTAAACAAAATAGACAAACAAAGATCATTGTTCTCATGGTATGTACAGTCCATGGGGTAAGCCAAACAGTAAACACAATTTATGAATTATAGTTGAAATTTGGTTTTCGATAAATTATGGTATGTTAGAATGCGAGAGGAGCAAAGGAGAAAAATAAAGTCAGAGAGATGGGGGTGGGATGTTGCAGTTTTGAGTAGAATGCTATCCTTCTATATCTTCCTTATTTACTCAGTATTATATTTTTCTTTTTTCCGAATGCGCCAACTTTACTCATTCTCTTGTGAATCAACACTTAAGATTTCTTTGCCATTATAAACAATTTTGCCATAAGTACTCTTATAAATGTCTCTTTGTACACACTCAGAAGATTTTCTGAAGCATGTACATTAGTATAAAATCTCTGGATTCAGGGCATCTTAGACTGAACTTGGCTAGATGGTACCAATGGCTTCCCAAGGTGGTTGTAACAGTGACTCTTCTCAGGGCTGTATGAGCTTTCTGCTTAATTCAGCTCTTCTCCAATATTTGCTGGTGTCAGATTTTTTTTTTAAGATTTTTAAAAATATTTGCTAACCTGGTAAGTATAAAAGGTTATATTTTTATTTAAAACCGAATTTCCCAGATGACTACAAAGGTTGAACATATTTTCCTAAGTTTATTTACCATTTGTGTTTCTCCTTTATTTTATTTTGCTTTATTTTAAAGATTTTATTTATTTATTTGACAGAGAGAGAGAGACAGCGAGAGAGGGAGTACAAGCAAGGGGAGTGGGAGAGGGAGATATGGGGCTCAATCCCAGGACACTAGGATCATGACCTGAGCTGAAGGCAGGCGCTTAACAACTGGGCCACCCAGGCATCCCTGTGCTTCTGCTTTAATGACTATGAATTTCATTGACTTTTGCCAATTGATTTTATATCCAGTGATGTTGTTAACCAATAATTGGTCTGCAGATTCCCTTGAGTTTTCTAGAGAGACAGTCATATCATTTTCAAATAATGAGTTTATCTCTTTCTTTTCTTTTCTTTTTTTTTTAAAGATTTCATTTATTTACTTGACAGAGATCACAAAGAGGCAGAGAGGCAGGTGGAGAGAGAGGTAGGGAAGCAGGCTCCCCGCCGAGCAGAGAGCCCAATGCAGGGCCCAATCCCAGGACCCTGAGATCATGACCCAAGCCGAAGGCAGAGGCCCAACCCACTGAGATACCCAGGAGCCCCTATCGCTTTCTTTTCAAATGTATATCATTTATTGGGATGCCCAGGTGGCTTAGTCAGTTAAGGGTCTGCCTTTGCCTCAGGCCATGATCCCAGGATCCCGGGATCAAGCCCCACATGGGGCTCCCTGCTCAGCTAGGAGTCTGCTTCTCCCTCTCTCTGCTGCTCCTCTGCTTTGTGCTCTCTCTCTCTGACAAATAAATAAATAAAATCTTTTTTTAAGAATGCATACCATTTATTTTTTTAAGTTCTATTAATTTATTTAAAAACTTTTTTTTTTTAATTTGTCAGAGAGAGAGAGAGAGCAAGCACAGGCAGACAGAGTGGTAGGCAGAGGCAGAGGGAGAAGCAGGCTCCCTGCCGAGCAAGGAGCCCGATGTGGGACTCGATCCCAGGACGCTGAGATCATGACCTGAGCCGAAGGCAGCCGCTTAACCAACTGAGCCACCCAGGCGTCCCTAAAAACTTTTTAAAAAAGAAAATGTACTATATTTTCCCTCCAGCTGCCTTTTTTTAAAAAAGATTTTATTTATTTACTTGACAGACAGAGATCACAAGTAGGCAGAGCAGCAGGCAGAGAGAGGTGGGGAAGCAGGTTTCCTGCTGAGCAGAGAGTCCAATGCAGGGTTTGATCCCAGGACCCTGAGATCATGACTTGAGCTGAAGGCAGAGGCTTCACCCACTGAGCCACCCAGGCCCCCCCTGCTTTTTTTTTTTTTAAGATTTTATTTATTTATTTGTACAAGAAAGAACAGAGCTAGAGAGAGAGAGAGAGCGATTGAGCATGAGCAGAGCTAAGGAGCAGAGGGAGAGGGACAAGAAGACCCCCTGCTGAGCAGGGAGCCAATGCAGGGTTAGATCCCAAGACCCGAAGATCACGATCTTAGCCAAAGGCAGACACTTAACTGACTGAGCCACCCAGGCACCTCTATTTAAAAACTTCTGCCATCAAATGTTTTAATTTATTTGAGAAAAATAAATTCAGAAGTGCAATGTTGAATAAAAAAGGCAACCAGGAACATCCTTATTTTTTCCTGATTTTCTTTTCTTTTAAGTAGGCCCCATGCCAGTGTGGGACTTGAACTCATGACCCTGAGATCAAGTCAGATGCTTAACAAACTGAGCCACCCAGGAGTCCCTGTCTTTTCCTGATTTTAAAGGAAACATTTTGGGGTGCCTGGCTGACTCAGTCAGTGGAGCAGGTGAGACTTGACCTCAGGGTTGTGGGTTCCAGCCCCCGCTGAGTGTCTAGATGACTTTAAAAATAAAATCATTAAAAAAAAAAAAAAGGAAGAGGTGCCTGGGTGGCTCCATTAGTTGGGTGGCCAACTCATAATATCAGCCTGGGTCATGATCTCAGGGAAGAGGCCCATGTTGGGCTCCACACTCAGTAGGGAGTCTGCTTAAGGATTCATTCTCTGTCTCCCTTGCCTCTGTCCTCCTCATTTCTTGCACATGTTTTCTCTCTCTCTCTGAAATAAATAAAATCCTTTAAAAAAGGAATTGTTCCTATTGTTTACATATCAAGTAATGTTTCCTTAGAGTTTTTTCTTTTAGGTCAAAGAAATTTCCTTCTATTTTTAATCTGCTTAGAGGTTTTTCATGGGTCAGTGTAGGCATACCTTGTTTTTGTGCTCTCCATGTTACTGTAGTTCACAGATACCGTGTTTCTTAGAAATTGAAGGTTTGTTGCAGCCCTGTGTCAAGCAGGTCTATTGGTGCCATTTTCAACAGCATTTGCTCACTTTGTGTCTTTGGGTCACATTTTGGTAATTCTTGCAATATTCCAAGCTTTTTCATTACCATTTTATTTGTTACAGCAATCAGTGATCAGTGGTTATGACTTGATGAAAGTTCAGATGGTGGTTAGCATTTTCAGCAATAAAGTATTTTTATTTTTCAAGTTTTTAAAAAAAGATTATATTTATTTGAGAGGGAGCACACTAGAGAGGGAGAGCAAGCATGAGTGGGGGGCAGAAGGATAGAGAGAAGCAGGCTCCCTGCTGAGCAAGGAGCCCCATGTGGGACTTGACCCCAAGACCCTGGGGTCATGACCTGAGCCAACTGCAAACGCTTAACCAACTGAGCCACCCAGATACTTTGATAAAGTATTTTTAAATTAAGTTATGTAGATTTTTTTTTTTAGATGTAATGCTATTGCACACTTAATAGACTGCGGTATAGTGTACACACAACTTTTATATGCACTGGGAAACAAAAGAATTAATATGACTCATTTTATTGTGATATTCACTTCTATTATGGTGGTCTGGAACCAAATCCACAATATTTCTCAAGTATATCTGTATATACTTTTGTTAAATACCTTTCTGCATCTAAGTAGGTGATCATATGGTTTTTCTTCTTTATCAATATGGTAATTTACCATTATAGATGTTCTAATTTTTTTTAAAAGATTTTATTTTTTTATTTATTTATCAGAGAGAGAGGGAGAGAGAGCGAATGAGCACAGGCAGACAGAGTGGCAGGCAGAGGCAGAGGGAGAAGCAGGCTCCCTGTCGAGCAAGGAGCCTGATGCAGGACTCGATCCCAGGATGCTGGGATCATGACCTGAGTCAAAGGCAGCCGCTTAACCAACTGAGCCACACAGGCGTCCCATAGATGTTCTAATTTTTTAAAAATAATTTATTTATTTGTGAGAGAGAGAGAGAGCACAAGCAGGAGGAAGAGCAGGCAGAGTGAGAAGCAGGTTCCCCACTGAGCAAAGAGCCTGATGTGGGACTTGATCCCAGGACCTGGACCCAGGATCCCCGGGTCATGACCTAAGCTGAAGGCAGACACTTAACCAACTGAGCCATCCAGGAATCCCTAGATGTTCTAATATTAACCCATCTTTGTATTCCTGGTATAAATTCAACTTGGTTATGGTAGGTTATCTTTCTCATACACTATCGGATTATTTAAATAATGTTATTAGGATTATTATCTCTATACTCATGAGTTAAATGGGTCTATAATTTTCCTTTCTCGTGTCTTAAGTTGTCTAATTTTGGTATTTAGATTACACTGACCTCAAAGAATGAATTTGGAGTATTTCTTATTTTTCTATTTCCTGAAAGAATTCATATGTAATTGGGATTATCTATTCTTTGAAATATTGGTAGAATTCACCTATAAAACCATCTGAGCTTTGAGTTTTCTTTGTGGAAAGTTTTCAACTATTGCTTCAATTTCTTTCGTAGTTTTAGGACTATTGAGAATATTTTCCCCAGTTTTGGTAGGACTTTATCTATTTCTAAGACTTCAAATTTGTTGGCATGAGGTGGTTGAGAGCATTCTCTTTTTTTATATTAATAATAATCTTATTTGCAAATACAGCGACATGCAAAAGCAAAATCTTCAGATATTTGGTTGTCTTGATCTTATCTTTTAAGCCTCCATTTTAACTACAGTTGTGTTATTCTTTTCATTTATGATGTTACTTACTGTAGCTTTCTTTTCCTTGATCAGTCTTCCCCAAGATGTGTCTGCTTTGTCTATTTAGAGAATTAGCTCTTGGCTTTGATGGTCTCCATTGTATTTTTGTGTTTTATTTTGTTGATTTTGTTTTGTATCATCTCCTTTATATTGTTTTGGGATTTATTGTATTTTTAAAAATTTTCTTAGATTGGACACTTTAGTCATTATTTTGCTCTGAGAGCATATGCCTCCCAGCTGAACTCCAGCTGGTTTTGGGAGAACTGTGGGATGGGGACCCCCCATCTACCCCAAAGCAAGACTCTAAAGACCTAACCTTGGTTCAATTTTGCTTTCTCCCCAAACTATAGTAGCATGATTTAAAAAGAAAGAAACACACACACACACAAAGAGGAGGAGAACAATAGAGGAATCATTAGCCACAGCAATTTGGAAGTTGGAAAGTTGATGGACTTAAAAAGCCCAAGAAAGACAAATCCCAAACTTAGAAAAGAAGCTGATGTATAGCACAGAACCATGAAGAGGCCCCGGAAGGCGGGGCTGCCAATTATCTCGGAGCTGGGAACGAGCCTTAATAGAGGGTGGGGGGACAGAGGAAAGATCTTACAGGTTTGCAGAGAAAAAGTAGATTTGACACAATGGATTATGGCTCAAAATGGCAATAGATATTTCAGATTGCAGCAGTGGAAGCCAGAACATGATGGAATAGTAATGTGTTCAATATTTTCATCGGAAGAAATTGTGGTTAAATTGGTGATCAATATTAGTAAAATAAGTCAATGACAAGGATACTCCAGCGAAAACAAAATGTTATTGGGAGGGGGAGGTAGTATCCTATATGGCTCTTTGGACAACAGATTTATAGTCATAAGGAGGCGAATAATGAATATTGATCTAATCAGAATTACAAACAACTGTATAGGGAGACTGGTGACGGACGCAGGGAGAGGTATGTGCATGTTCTGTGGGGGATGTGTCTAAGGGCAGGGCTTGGAGAGAGACCAAATCCTCCCTTTCCACGATGGAAAATCATTATATAATGCCAAAACCTGAGAAATCAAGTAGTAGCAAATAAACATGTTATTTAGAGAAAACACAGTAAATACCAAAAGGACTGAAAGCAGCAACTCTGGGACTGAGAAAGAGGAGGTATAGGGTGAGATGGTGGCAGGGTAGGGGGCAGGTAGGGTATGGGAGGGGCTTCAAGGAATTGCTAATTTTCCTAACAAACCATGTAGAATTTTTGAACTCTGAAAATTATGTGTATGTATAACTTTAGTAAAAACTAAATTTAAAAAATCCCTGTGATTAATAGCCTCGTATGTATATCTTTAAGATATCTTCATTTCTTCCCTTGGGATAGATTCCAGAAGTGGGGCTGCTGGGTTAATGGGCATGCATGGACTTAAGATCTTATCCACAGCCCCGAACAGTGCACCAATCTCATCCCTTTCTGAAGGGTAATGGTCTTTTCTTTTCTAGGCTTTGCAAACACCATTATCAATTTTCAGATCTCTGTCCATTTAGTGGTTAAAAAAAAAAGGGTAGCATACTGGAATTTCAATTTGCATTTCTTTGACTACCAAATAGTTTTATATTTAACATATTTAACCATTTTTAGTTCTTCTTTAATTTCCTGTTACAGTTCTTTGTCCATTTTTATCTTGGAGTGTTCATCTTTTTCACTATTGATTTGTAAGGGCTCTTAAAATAGTGAGCCTACTAATTCTTTATCACACATATTACAAATATCCGCTCCCCCTTCTGTAGGTTCTTCTGCTTTTAATTTTCTTTTTTGATGTGAGGGAGTTTTCATTTTTATGTAATTAAGTCTCTCTTTTATGCTTTTTGCCTTTGGGATCATGGCTGGACAGTCCTCGCTCATCCTTGGGCTATGACAAATACAGCATTTCGTATAAGTTCATCCAGTATTCATATATAATATTTCATTGCCTCTAAGTTCTTCACATTTTAAATCTCTGACATTGGGACATCTTTATAATCACTGGTGCTCAGGCGGCAGTCGCTGCCTGCCAGCCAAATGTGCAGAGAGGATCGGTGACTTGTAAAACAGTCCTGGAGACGAGAGGGAGCAGTCTTCGCTGTACTATCACCAGTGTCCTTTTCCTGTTGGGCACAGAACTACACTGTACCTCCCAGGTCCCCTCACAGGTAGGTATGGCCTGTGACTGGGTGCTAGCCATTTGAATTGTGGGCGAAAGTGATGTATTGGGCTTCCCTGCCGGGCCGTAAAACTTCCTGGGATTCCTTCCTCTCTTTCTTCTGTCCGCGGATAGACGACGTAGCGGGGGTTCTAGGCAATGGGAGAGCCAGAGACAGAGAGAGTTTCAATCACCAAAAGGCAACATGGGAGGTGCTCACTGACCAGGAATGCTCATCCTCCTTTTCGTGAAGAAGTAATAAACTGGTATTGTGGGAAGCCTTCGAGATCTGGGTGTTTGTTTGTAATAGCAATTAGCATTGCTGGCACCTAACTGACAACACTTGTCTTAATTCTGACTTGATCCCGAATCCCTCCAGACTAGATCTTTGTGTCTTATCATTGAGTACAAGTGTAATGTTGGCTCTTGATTTTAGATAAATGCACTTAATCTTGTGTGTTTTTTAAGATTTTTTAAATTTATTTGACAGAGAGAGAGAGAGATCACAAGTAGGCAAAGAGGCAGGCAGAGAGAGAGGGGGAAGCAGGCTCCCTGCTGAGCAGAGAGCCTGATGCGGGGATCGATCCCAGGACCCTGAGATCATGATCTGAGCCAAAGGCAGAGGCTTTAACCCACTGAGCCACCCAGGTGCCCCTTCTTCTTCTTCTTCTTCTTTTTTTTAAATCAAGGCTTAGCACTGGAATTATTCTAAGTATGTAAAATTAATTGGAAAAACTTTGATTTTTTTTTTCTGAGCTCTGGAAAAACATGGGCATGAACTGTTACAGGAAACTGACAAGATTCATCCTGAGAACAGCCTGCAAGAGAAGTGCTCCAATAAGCTTTCCTTTCATTTCTTTTTCAAATTAATTTTTTAAGACTTTATTTTGTTTTAACAGTTTTAGGTTTACAACAAAATGGAGAGGAAGGTAGAGAGTTCCCATATACCTTTTGCCCCCACACGTACAACCCTTCCCAACATCACTCACACCATGGTTCACTCTCCACCGAGGACAGACCGGTGCTGCCACGTCATCATCACCCAGAGTCCATGCTGCCCGCTAGGCTCCTCTCTTGCTGTTGCACATTCTCTGGGTGCAGACTAACGTATCATGACACGCATCTACCATTCTAGCGCCTACAGAGTAGCTTCATGGCCTCACAAGTCCTCCACGCTCTGCCTATTCACCCCTCCCTGCCCCCCACCCCCACCACCGCTCCTCTTTCTACCGTCTCCATAGTTGTGCCTTGACCAGAAGGTCATAGTGTTGGAATCGTGCAGGATGTAGCCTCTCAGACTGGCTTCTTTCACTTACTGACCTGCACTCAACTTTCCCCCACGTCTGTCCGTGGCTTGATAGCTCCTTTCTTTTTAGTGCTGAGCACCATTCCCTTGTCTGGATGGGCCACAGCTGACTCCTCCAGCCACTTCCTCCAGGACCTCTGGGTGGCTTTCAGATTGGAGCAGTTGTGAATAAAGCTGCTACAAACATCTGTGTGCAGCTTTTGGTGTGGACGTCTGTTTCCACCTCCTCTGGGTCAAGAGCAAGGAGCTCGAATGCAGGACTACACGGTAAGACTATGTTGGGTTTTGTAAGAAACCGCTGAGCTGCCTTCCCAAGCGGCTGCCACATTCCACGCTCCCACCAACAGTGTGAGGGTTCCCGCCACCCCACATCCTCGCCAGCATTTGCTGTGGTCAGTGCTCCAGATTCGGGCCATGTTAATAGGTGCGTAGGGGTATCTTATCGTCTGAATTTGCATTTCCCTGATGACATATGGTGGAGCGGCTTTTCATGGGCTTATTAGCCATGTGTGTATCTCCCTTGGTGAGGTGTCTGTTAAGGTCTTTGGGCCTTTTTTTCATTGGATTGTTTGTTTTCTTATTGCTGAGTTTCAAGAGTGCTTTGGGTATTTTGGATACAACTCCTTTATCAGAGAGGTCTTTTGCAAATATTTTCTCCCAGTCAGTGGCTGGTTTTGTCATTTTAAAGTGCTCCTTGGGGACACCTGGGTGGTGTAGTCAGTTAAGCATCTGTCTTCAGCTCAGGTCATGATCCTGGGGTCCTGGGATGAAGATCTGCATTGGGTTCCCTGCTCAGCGGGGAGCGTGCTTCTCCCTCTCCCTCCCCTCCTCTTGTGTGCACACACTCTCTCTCTTTAATAATGAAATAAAATCTTAAATAAATAAATAAAAGCGAAGTGTTCTGTGGATCAAATAAGAGGACTCCAAGCACCCATTGGGCTCTAACAGCCCAGAGAAGGTGGGGAAAGGAGTGCCTGCTTTCTCTTCCCACGCTGTGTTCGGAGGGCACCAGTCCTTCTGAGCTGGAATGGGCAGTGCTATCCGGGATACATCTCAAGGGCCACTGCTGGTGATTTTCTCATGCATTGTAGAGGCCTTGGGGATAGACCTGGCAATGTCCCGGTTACAGACTTTTCCTGTCTGGTCTTTTGGAAGAGGTCTTTCTGACTGTCTGCGCTGGATGTGTGGTTTTGTTTGCAAGTTTCCTTGAGAGAACCACTCGTCTCCAACTCAGTGAGCCTGTCCATGGTGATGGCTCTGTCCTCTGACTCTGACCCTCTGAGGTAGATGATCTCAAGGATGGCTCTGTCCTGCCTTCTCAGCACGGTGATTGGTTCAGGAGTGGACATATGACCTTAAGTAGCCAATCAGTATCCTTTTCTGGGATTGTTCTATAGTCCCTGGGACAAAGTGGGGTTCCTCCAAGAGATTGGGAGAGACAGGGCCCTATAGCACTGCCTGATCCCCCACATCAAGTCTTGCCTGGTTGCACGCAGACTCCTACTTTTCAGGAGGCACTGGATTCCTTGATAGGCCTGAGTGAGTTAACGATCTCTCACTTTGAATTAAGAGTCCTTTAAGACTGACTCAGGTTTATGGTGCACAACCGTAGGGGGTGCCCTTGACTTCTATAATACACAGTCTGTCCAGCTGAATGTGGTAATGATGCTCACTCATCACCTCATCTCAGAAGTCCTCCTTAATTTCGCCAGGCAGAGTTAGTCACTCCCTCCTTTATGCTTTCAGGTATCTTGTAAAAAATATACACTGTGGAGCTCTATACTGCAATTTACATACATACACACCTGCCTGTTCAGGGTAGGGACTAGATCTGATTTATCTCTGTTTACTTAGTGACCCAACCAAGAAAGTGCTTAGGTGTTTATTAAGTGAGTTACATTTACATCTCACTACAATAAAAAACTGGGAAATCCCATCTAGTCTATTAAAAGAAAATTCCCCTTGGGACACCTGAGTGACTTAGTCAGTCAGTTAAGCAGCCGCCTTCAGCTCACGTCATGATCCCAGCGTCCTGGGATGGAGCCCCATGGGCTCCCTGATCAGGGGGCTCTGCTTCTCCTTCTCCCCCTACCCATGTTCTCTCTCTCTCTCACTCTCTCTCTTTCAAATAAATGAAATCTTTAAAAGGAAGACAAAGCAGAAGATTTTGCTTGTAACTCCCACAGAAAAGTACTATAGATCAAGAAGGAGCTGACCAACTTTTTCTATAAAGAGCCAGAGAGTAAATATTTTAGCCTTTCAGGCCACATAGTCTCCATCAAGACTACTCTGCCATTGTAGCACAGAAGTGCCACAGAGAATGTGTAAATGAATGAATTTGAGTGTGTTCCAATAAGACTTTATTTATAGACACTGTAATCTTATATAGCATCCCTGTGTCATAAAACATTATTCTTTTTTTTATTGTCTCCAGCCATTTCAAAATGTAAAACTCATTCTTAGCCCTTAAGCCATACAAAAATAGGTACCTGGCAGGATTTGGCCCACAGGCCTGAATTTGCTGATTCCTGGTGTAGACAGTTACTGGGCATCTCCATCTGCAGGGAACACTGGGAGGGAGTTGGCATCTCTCCCCTGTATGTCCTGGAGCCAGGATGGCTGTCACCTCCCCTTGCTATGTGGATTAGAGATTTGGGGCAACCACTGTGGGATTCATAGGCTGACAGTGAGGGCCAAGGTAGGGCAGGAAGGTCCTTGGGTGACCACAGCACCACCTCCTTACTATAAACCCAAAGAACTGAGGCGGCTTAAGCCTGCCACTGGCCCAAGGACAAATATGTTGGGGAGTCTGGGTCCCATGGGGCTAGGTTTACTGTCCTCTGGGAGACTTCACCAAACCACCCAGATGTGGCAAGAGGTTTCCTTATCTTCCTTCCTTCCTTCCTTCCTCCCTCCCTTCCTTCCTTCCTCTCTCTCTCCCTTTAAGGAGGCTTCATTCCTAGTATGGAGCATAACATGGGGCTTACACTTATGATTCTGAGATCAAGACCTGAGCTGAGATCAATAGTTGGATGCTTAACCCACTGAGCCACCCAGGTGACCTGATGAGGTTTATTTCTTAAAGCCATAACCCTCCAGGTGCTGGTTTCACATTCATGCTCCCTCACCCATGTGACTCTCAGCTGCACCCACCTCCCCTCATCCCAAATTCTACCAAGCTGCAACAGTGTGACGGTGGCCCTTCCCACTCACCAGTGAGGCCCCGGTCTCTGCTACATGCTATGGGCCTCACGTTCCAGGTCTTTCCCAGCCCCCTGCAAACCCTGTTCTTAGAGCCAAGAAGGCACCTTTGCACAAAAGGCTCCAAATTTGTCTTCCACATCTGCAGAAGAAAACGGGAGTGCATTAAAAAAAAAAAAGAGGAATAAATACATATTTAAAGATTTAGCTTAGGGCACCTGGGTGGTTCAGTTGGTTAAGCAACTGCCTTTGGCTCAGGTCATGATCCTGGAATCCTAGGGTCAAGTCCCGCATCCGGCTCCCAGCTCCACGGGGAGTCTGCTTCTCCCTCTGATCTTCTCTGACCATGTTCTCTCTCACTGTCCCTCTCTCAAATAAATAAATAAAAATCTTTAAAAAAAAAAAAGATTTAGCTTAAGTTGCTGGGCAAGTATTCATTTTCTTAAAATGTTAATACATAATTAACTGATAATAAAACTAATTGGGTAAAACATTCTAAAAATAATGCAGTACCTTATTACATGAGGTAATATAACTATGTCAGAAGAGGTTTCACTGTTCCCAAAACTGACAAGTCTGCAAAAGTAGAAAAGGGCAGGGACTTTGTCAAGCTGCTGGGTAGGGATCTGGGGTTGGGCTCCCTGACCCACCACCTGTGGCAAGGCGTGAAAGTGAAGTCTGCCTCCAAAAACTCAGCAACTTGACAGTGGGTTTAGAGAGCCTCCCAGTGTCCACTCCAGCCTGGCCAGCACACCCCTTCGCCACCAGAAATTCCAAAGGAAGAAAGAAAGAAAAGGAAAAAAAAAACCCCATCATACACATCCTTTTGTTAGATTATAAAAGAGAAAACTTGCAGAGACTTCATGAACTCATTCCTTCTACTGGTAATGGCCAGACCCTGGGCTAGAAAGGAGGGGAAGCTGCTTTGCTCTGTCCTCCAGGAAGCCTGGGGTGTTTAGGGAAAGAAGATATGGACACAACAATCCCCTAACAACTGCAGAAAGAAGTGAGCATTTGGAAGTGGGGAGTGGTATCAGAGGACAGGGAGGTAGTCTGACACTGGCTGGGAGCAGATAAGGGAGGAACAGGGCAGAGAACTGACTGGCCATCCACAGGAAAGAGCTAGGGTTTGTTCTGGCTGAAACAGGACCCAAGAAGGGTGCGGTGACCTGGGAGGCTGGAGGGGCTGGCTAGGAGAGGGGGTCTTGGGAGCAGAGGAAAGCAGCTTGGTTCTGGCTACCATGCCCAGATAGCCAGCAGCAGGCTCTGGGTCCCACTGTAGGCCCTCCCTTTTATTATTCATCTCTCTTGTGAATTCAGGTGGGGAAAGGTCTGCTGAGAGTCATGCCAGAATTCACAGGAGAAAGATTCTGTAATTTCTTTTAGCTCTGTGACTCTGGACAAAGTAGTCAGTATTAATGCAGTTGACCATGACGTCTTCTGTGTGCACGACTGACAGACCAAATTACCTTTCCTTATCTCCTGGGGAGAAAAAAGGACCATTTATTTGACATATTTCATAATCATTTCACCTGCTGGCCCCCTACAGAGAGCACCGGTGACCTGGCTTCCTCCCTCCCTCGCAGTGCAGGAAGCATGTCGGCTAATAAAACCCAGGTTCTAAAGAATGTTTTTAATCTCGAAATAGTGAGCGTGATTTTCAATTGTATTTTTAATTCTCTATCTACTTTTTTAAAGCCCACGTTTCCATTCTCTCTAGTTCTCATCTTGGTTTATCAGAGCTGGGAGGAAGCTGGGACACAGGCTCCTATCTCCTTGGCGTTTGCCATGTGGAGAAGGGAGTGGGGAGCAGGCTCTGTGCCCTTGGTGCCCACTGGACACGGTTCTCTAGGTGGTGGCTTGGAAATCCCCAGCTTGGGCAACTAGAAGGCCCCCAAAACATTTTCTAAATTATGGTAAAATACACATAACAGAAAATTTACCATTTTAACTATTTTTAGGGGTAGAGTTCAGTGGCGTTAAGTACTTTCACATTATTGTGAAACCATCACCAGGATCCATCTCCAGAGCTCTTAACATCTTGCAAAATTGAAATTCTATACCCATTAAACAATAATTCTCTAGTAATCCTCCTCTCGAGGCGTGGCAACCACCCTCCTGCTTTCTGTCTTTATGAATTTAACTACTCTAGGTACTTCATATATGTGGAATCATATAGGATTTGTCTTTGCGTGACTGGTTTATCTTATTTAGCATAATGTTCTCGAGGTTCATCCAAATTATAATATATGTCAGAATTCCCTTCCTTTTTGAGGCTGAGTAGTATTCCATTGT
Organism: Taxidea taxus jeffersonii; assembly: GCA_003697995.1. Classification (NCBI taxonomy): domain Eukaryota; kingdom Metazoa; phylum Chordata; class Mammalia; order Carnivora; family Mustelidae; genus Taxidea; species Taxidea taxus. Next base: position 71,857 of record ML103594.1, on the reverse strand, counting down.
GTGTATCTGTACCACATTTCATTTATTCATTCATCCATGGGGGACACTTGGGTTAATTCCATATTCTGGCTATTGTGGATAAGGCTGCTATGAATAGAAATATCTCTTTGAGTCCATGATTTCAACTTTTTTGGGTCTTCTGCCACTCCTTAGGTAGGAGGCCAAGCCAGGCAACCCATGAGAGTTTAAGAAAACAGCGCTCCCCCAGTATCCTGGGCCCTCCTGGCACATTAGGGCTTTTCCAATAGAAGGGAAAACCATCTGTGTGGTGGTTTACATCCACCTGCCAGGTTCTGTACGTGGCCTCTCAGGGCTTCCACTGTGGATTTCAAGTCAGTGTTTCCTGGGGCTCTTGAGACTCTGGCTCTGGACTCTGCCCTTGGGAGCTGGCAAGGGCTACATTTGCACATCACATAGAATAATGAGCGCTGGGGACCTTTCCTGCAGTGGGTCATTTAATTCTTACCTTAACCTTGAGAGGTAGGTGTGATCATTTTCCCATTTTATAGAGGAGAACACTGAAGCTCAAGCGAAACGAGGGCCTAAGGTCCCCAGGGACAAAGTTGCAAGACTCAGACTCAAGCCCCACCCTGGCCGCATTCTTCCCACTCCCTTCTGCTGCCTCTGTGGTGTTGAGGGGCATTCATGAGAGGAGCGAACTTCACACCTTAGGAAGGAGTGTGTCGGGGCAGAGATGGGGGAGACTTCGTTTGTCCAAAGAACTTGGAGGCCACATTTTAGCAGGACCTTTTGAAGAAAAGGTTGATGTTGGAAGGTGGAGAAGGTGGAGAGAACTGTGCAAAGAATTCCTCAGACAGATGCAGAGAATGGTGAGAGGTCTCACGTCTGGTAGGGATTTATGTTTAAGACTAAGTTAATCGATTTTGAGATTAAGTTAATGGATTTGAAAGGTTTACAAGATGGATAATTTTCTACGAATATAAATATTTATAATATTGACTCAAGAAGATGTGGAAAGCATAAAGATGCCATTAAAGACATTGGAAAGCTTTCACTTTCTGCATTGTGTATTTCTGTAATATTTAAACTGTATAATGAACATATTTACTTTTGGAACCTGAAAAACAATATATAAAAATTAAATAAATATATTATTATGGAAAATATGTATGACATAATTTTAAGTTTAAAAAACAGATTGCAGGGGCGCTTGGGTGGCTCAGCGGGTTAAAGCCACTGCCTTCGGCTCGGGTCATGATCCCAGGGTCCTGGGATCGAGCCCCGCATCGGGCTCTCTGCTCTGCGGACAGCCTGCTTCCTCCTCTCTCTCTGTCTCTCTGCCTACTTGTGATCTCTGTCAAATAAATAAATAAAATCTTAAAAAAAAAAAACAGATTGCAAACTGGTAAAATGGGGACAGTGGGCCCATTTATGTAAGTAAATGTGTGAGCCCAAGTGCATATTTGAAAGGATATTACACCAAAATTCTATCAATATTCATCCCTAAGAAGTAGAATTATGTATGACTTTCTTTTCCTATTATTTATATTTTACCACTAAGGGAAAGAGAATAATTGGAAGAGAAAACCTAGATGACCTTGGATATTGTGATGCCTTTTTAGATACAACACCAAAAATATAATCCATGAAAGAAAGAATTGATAAGCAGGTCTTTATTAAAATTAAAAAACCTCTGCTTTAGGGAGGACAATATTAAGAGAATTAGAGGACAAGCCACTGACTGGGAGAAAATATTTGCAAAAGACCTCTCTGATAAAGGAGTTGTATCCAAAATACCCAAAGCACTCTTGAAACTCAGCAATAAGAAAACAAACAATCCAATGAAAAAAAGGCCCAAAGACCTTAACAGACACCTCACCAAGGGAGATACACACATGGCTAATAAGCCCATGAAAAGCCGCTCCACCATATGTCATCAGGGAAATGCAAATTCAGACGATAAGATACCCCTACGCACCTATTAACATGGCCCGAATCTGGAGCACTGACCACAGCAAATGCTGGCGAGGATGTGGGGTGGCGGGAACCCTCACACTGCTGGTGGGAGCGTGGAATGTGGCAGCCGCTTGGGAAGGCAGCTCAGCGGTTTCTTACAAAACCCAACATAGTCTTACCGTGTAGTCCTGCATTCGAGCTCCTTGCTCTTGACCCAGAGGAGGTGGAAACAGACGTCCACACCAAAAGCTGCACACAGATGTTTGTAGCAGCTTTATTCACAACTGCTCCAATCTGAAAGCCACCCAGAGGTCCTGGAGGAAGTGGCTGGAGGAGTCAGCTGTGGCCCATCCAGACAAGGGAATGGTGCTCAGCACTAAAAAGAAAGGAGCTATCAAGCCACGGACAGACGTGGGGGAAAGTTGAGTGCAGGTCAGTAAGTGAAAGAAGCCAGTCTGAGAGGCTACATCCTGCACGATTCCAACACTATGACCTTCTGGTCAAGGCACAACTATGGAGACGGTAGAAAGAGGAGCGGTGGTGGGGGTGGGGGGCAGGGAGGGGTGAATAGGCAGAGCGTGGAGGACTTGTGAGGCCATGAAGCTACTCTGTAGGCGCTAGAATGGTAGATGCGTGTCATGATACGTTAGTCTGCACCCAGAGAATGTGCAACAGCAAGAGAGGAGCCTAGCGGGCAGCATGGACTCTGGGTGATGATGACGTGGCAGCACCGGTCTGTCCTCGGTGGAGAGCGAACCATTCTGGTGCAGGGCGTTGATAGTGAGGGGGGCTGTGCATTCGTCGGAAACGGGGTAGGTGGGAACTCTGTGTACATTCCTCTCGATTTTGCTAGGTTGAATCTAAAACTGAAATGAATCTAAAACTGCTCTAAGAAAATAAACTCTTTAAAAATGAGAACAAGAGCTCGTGAACTAGAATGCACACACCTTTCTTTTAAAAGCTCCTCTGCTCAGCTGTAAACCACAGGAATTAAATTTTATAGTGCATTTTACAGACAATGAACATGGAGCAAGGTCACAAATACATGTTGAGATTACAAGACAAGACACCAAACAGAGACCAGCCGTCATCAGCAGCCCTGTGATGGCTGTCTGACCTGGAAACGCCCATCTAACATCACCCTCAGCCCTGCCAGCCGGCACCCCCCCTTACTGCCCCCTCTGCTCCATACACACCATTTCTTAAAGGTGGGTCACTGCAGGGCAGGAAGAATGATACAGGTGTGTTTTGTTTCTTGTGTATTTAAAAGTACATGTAAGAAGGATGTCACGGATACCTCTTTGACATTTCGACCTGAGTGACATTGTTTGCCAAATGCTATTCTTTTCCAACTGCCACCCTGCACCCCCCAGCCCGCTGCCCCAGCCATTCAGTCCAACCTTCTAGTTTTATAGATGGGAAAGTAAGGCCCAGAGATGGAAAGGGACTCTTGTAAACGGTTTCAACAGCTAGTACTTGCTCTGAGAATAGACACATTTGAATTTGGTCAGATGAAGAACATAGGAAGGTCTGCAGGTAGTGTTGCTTGTACGGGGCCTGGTGAAGACTTTGGCTCCATCTTTTCATTTAAACTTCGGGGGTTTTTAATTATTTTTTTTTTTTAGAAATCTCTATACCCAACATGGGGCTTGAATTCACAAGCTTGTGATCAAGAGTCACGTGCTCTTCCAACTGAGCCAGCCAGGTGTCCCATAACCTTGGGGCTTTTTTTTTATTAAGGTTGGGAAATAGTGCTGTTCCTGACCTCAAAGATGAAGGCTGTAACACATTGATTGTTTAGGTGTTATTAGAGAAAATGTTAAACAAATTGAATGTGGTACATCCCCACGTAATGGTGCATCTATGAAAACCTCTACTGCTGTCCAACATGGCAGCTATGAAAATGAAGAACACGGTAGCTTGATGGCAAGCTTTGACGCTGCAGTTACTGACCTCCTTATATCCATGTCCTTGACCCTGAAATTTGTACTCCCTCTCACTCTGTCTCTGGATGCTGATAAGACTTGCTTTGACCAACAGAATGTTAGCGGGTAAGACCCAGGGTGCGGTCACCCTTGCTGCCCAGACAGTGGTTGCCCAGCCATCAGACATGTGAGTGAGGCTATTTTAGACCAACCAGCTGAGCCACCAGCTGGGCCCAGATGCATCAACACCCCCAGTCAAGACTAACTAAGCCTGCTCAGACCAGTAGAATGGCCTGTTTGATTCACAGACTCAAGAACAATAATAAAACTTGTTTTAAACATGAATTTTGACTTGGGTTGTTATTCAGCAATAGCTGATGGGTACAGAGGTATTACTGAGAGGGGACAGGGAAGCACATGGAAAACATTGGATAAACATGTACATGAAATATGATCTCTACCATGTGATATGCATAAAAGATACACAGCCCATGCCACTTATGGAAATTCTTATGGAATTATGGAAAATTCTAAATGGAAACACACCTAGTATCTCAGGGGTGGTATTAAGGGATGTATGGGGGTAATTCTATTTTTCCTCTTTTCTCTTTTTCAAATTTCCTGTGATGGTCTTACGTTACTTATGAAAAATGCCTTTTCATAAAATAAAGTGCAGGCAGGTCCCACTCAAGGCTCTCATGTTGGCGGTGGCAATGGGCCCCTCAACTTTTTTGGAGGATTCTACCCTATCATTTGTGCCACTATCAGAACAAGCCCTTATTGTAGCAAAAGACCGCTATTGACATGGGGCAAAAATATCCTTTCTTCACACTTTGATGCCACAGATGAGCAAAGCCCAAACAACTGTCTTCCCCACTCCAGAGTACTGGGGCACCATGAACTTCATCTTTTTCCCCCCTCAACCATTTGCTGGCCTCGCTGAGGGATGCTGAGTCTCCCACCCCATCTGCCTCTGCGGAAATTCTCTTCCCTTCTGCCTCAGCCTATGCACATCCTCCAAAGATTATAGGCTCAACTCTAGTCCTGCCTCATCCAGGGAGCCCCTCTGGTCTCCTCAGTTGGAGAAGATGCTCCATTCTGAGCTTCCAGAACACTTCCTTGGATCACACAAGTCTCCCTCCCACCATGTAGCATTCGCACCCACATTCACCTCTTTATCCAAACTTTGAGCTCAGTGAGGACAGGGCCACCATATGACATGACCCTGGGGATTTTGGTTTCCCCCACTCCAGGGGCTGTAAGGCCAGGAATAAAGGAAAAATCGTACACAGAGAAATTTGGAAAAGATGTTTCTAACGCTCTTCGTTTATCAATGGGGAAAGTGAGGACAAGAATTAAGGTGTGCCTTGTTCACATATGGTGGCAAAGACAGAACATGGACTGACATCTACTGAGCTGTGTTCAGTATTCCTCCTACTGGCCGTTCAGCCTCCAGCAAGGTCATGGACCAGGGGACATTCAGGGATCAGAGATGAAGGAGGCACTCCCTCCCAGGGCAGACTCTGTGTTCCCCCAGCCAGGAGAGCACATTCCTCACTTGTCCCACTCTGGGCCCCAGACTCCTGAGGGCTGAGTGCCCGAATGAATGCTGGGTAACATCCCTGCTGCCCTTTCAGTCTACAGCCCTGGGCCTGGACTGGCTTTGCTATTTTGCAGTAGAAAGACCACCACAGCCCAGTTCCCATGGGCACTGAAAGCACAGCAGGTGAGAACACACGCAGGTTTGACATTGAGCACAGCTGCCTTGAGAGGTCCACTGGAGGAGATAAGGACACCACCTTGTCACCACTGAAGTATACTTTTGTTCTATTCTATTTGTTTGATGACTGTTGCTCTTGCTGATGCTACGACCCTCCCACCACACACACACTATCCTGCTGGGGTGGCCTCAATAAGGTGAAAATGTGTCAGGACAGTGAAATCAGGAACCTTCCGGAAAATGATGAAGAGATAGCCTTAGTCCCTTCAAAAATTGAAGTCAGACATTTAAAAGATTTTTGAGTATTGGAGGAACTTTCCATCTCATCTAGGAAAATGACAGAGCAGAGTAAAAATTTTAAATTTACATTACCTCTTCAGGGTCCCTGGCTAGCTCAGTCAGAAGAGCGTGTGACTCTTGATCTGTGGGTGGTGAGTTCAAGCCCCACACTGGGTGTAGAGTTTACTAGAATAAATAAATAAATAAATAAACTCAAACCTGTGTTACCTCTTCAAATGGGTAAAATGTCTTCAGAATTTTTTAGGCGGATACATTTGTACCTCTGTTCATAGACCATTTTCTTTGTTAGCAGGGGTGATGCACTTAGGAGTCTCAGAAAAGCAGGGAGAGAGATCAGGGGCGATTTGGTCAAAGTCATGCCCTAGAGTAGAGAGGAAGTAAGTCCTCAAGGGAAGAGACCTTGTCCAGGGCCACACACAGGGCTCAGACTCCCAGGCCAGAAGCAGAGAGCAGGGCCTGTGAGCAGGGTGACACTGGTTCCCGGCATTATCCATTCACGCCACAGCTGCGATTGGGTATCTCCCCTGTGCCAGGCAACATTCCAGGCACCATGATGCAGCCATGAACGAGCCAGGGCCCAGCCTCGTGGACTTAGGTGCTGGAGGACGGTGGTGAGCTTGGTGAAGGACGTTGAGCAGGGTGAGGTGACAGGGTCCATGGGGAGGCTCGTCATTCCAGGAGGTCAGCAAAGGTCTTCCCGTGAAGGTGATGTTTGAGCAGAGACCTAGGTGGCAGGAATGAGGTGGGTTCTGAGCTTAGAGCCTGGCAGACAGAGGCTGGTGTGGCTGGAGGGGAGTGAGGGGGAGAAAGTCGGTAGGTGATAGGAAGAGAAACAGCTAGAAGGTGGGGTGGGCTAAGTCAGGACTGAATTTCATTCTAGGTGCTATGGACAGCTCATTCCCAACTCTGAGACTGCTTCTCCCTTCAACAGGGTAGACTGGAGGCTCCCAAATGGGGGTGCTTCTCAAGAGAAAATGTGCTTCTGTGCAGGGGGCACTTAGATGGGGACCCTGGGAGTATGTGTGCAGGGAGAGCCAACGTTGGGTATATGGGAACTGGGAGAGACCTGCCCATAGCAGAGACAGCCCAGGGGGGCCAACCAGGGCCCAGTGGGCAGATGAAGGACATGTGACCCTGGAGGCAAAGCCAGAGCCAGTGCAGGAAGTCATGGGGAGGCAGAGTCCAGCACAACCTAAAAGAGTTTTGTCGTGGTCAGAGCTGTCTGACAAAAATGGGGCAGCTGCAGTGGGAAACAGCGTGGGACCTTCTCAAAAGTGTAAACCTAGAATTCCCATATGGTTCTGCAATCCCGTGCCTGGATATATAATGCAAAGAATTGAAAGAGGGAACTCAGAGAGATAGTGTGCATTCATGGCAGCAGAGACTCACACAGCCCAAGGCCATCCTCCTTCCCAGGGCTACCCAGATCTGGGGACTGATCTATATGAGCTGCCAAAGTCCTGTCAGCTCAGCTCCCTGAAACTGGGGACACCTTGATAGAGTCCGTTTTAGCCTAGGAGCCCCAAGTTGTTAAACCTGCCTGCAGCTTGACTTTCCCTCTGTGCATGCTTGCTTTCTCCCCTCCCTTCCTCAGCTGTTGATCCTCGGGATCCCCTGTTTGCTGTACTCCAGTCAAGGTCTGCTTTAAGAACTAGCAGAGTTGGAACACCTGAGTGGCTCAGTGGGTTAAAGCCTTTGCCTTCCGTTCAGGTCATGATCCCAGGGTCCTGGGATCGAGCCCCACATCGGGCTCTCTGCTCAGCAGGGAGCCTGCTTCCCTCTCTCTCTCTCTGCCTGCCTCTCTGCCTACTTGTGATCTCTGTCTGTCAAATAAATAAATAAAATCTTAAAAAAAAGAAAAAAAAAGAACCAGCAGGGTTTGTCAAGGTCAGTCAGCTGGGTCACATGGGGCTGGGGCCAGTTCTGAGAGGGACAGAAGAAAGCTTACTAACTCTCAGGAGTGGACATCAGAGCTCCTTGGATCCCCCCACCTCCCTTCCCTGGTCCTCAGCACCCAGCTCCCCTGAGGACCCAGACTTTCGACACTGGGGGTCCTCAAGGCAGCTTGGCCTAGTGTGCCTCACGCCCCCATTATCCCCAGGCCCCTGGCATCACAACAGAACCACAGCACAAATGACACAAGCTAAAATCTAATATTTAGCCGGCCTGGCCTGTTAATGGCCTCTTATACATTTAAATTGGGCGTGATCCCTTTGGGAACTGTAATTTTATTCATGGAGAATGTGCCATCTCATTTGAATACAGAAAACTGTACTTAAGAGATAGGGGGGCTCTGGTGGTTTCTTCTTTCCCTCCCCTGGCCTGGCTTTGCCACCCTGGGCCCTACCAAGGGCAAATGCTATGGCACTGCCAACTCAGCTCTTTTTGTCCCCACCGAGTAGAGAACAGAATGGGGGTGCTGAAGTCAGTGGAAGCCCACAGAAATCAGACCACACCCTGAATTGCCCTCTGTGCTACTCTGAGCTGTGGTTTCCTCATCTATAAGTGATGAGAACACTTAGTTCCTAGGGGTGTAGGACAGTTACGCACCATTGAATACAGAAAAGTGCCCCACACAGAGGCTTGCTATCCTGCTTCCACACCCTGGGCCACCCAACAGCCCACCCGACGGAGCTCTGAGGAGCGCCGGCCATGGCTGGAAAGGCAGGAGGACAGCTGGGCCCCCTTTGGACACACTGTGGTCCTTTGGCTCTCCTGCTCAGCCTCTAAGGCTGTCCTGGGGTGGAGGGGTTTGCTCAAACATTCCATGCAGTCATCTCAACCTCAGCTGCTTCGGCTGCCACCCCAGCTGAGGAGCAGGGCCTCTCTACTCTCAGAACCCTCAGCTCATGGGGCCATGAGCCTCCTGCCTCTCGGCCAACCCCTGACTGAGGGGCTGAGGGGCCAGACACAAGGACCCTTCTCAGAAGCCCCACCAGCCTCTTGCTTCCCCTCCATTCCTCTTCTTCTCCAGCCTGGAGGATTCTACTAGTCTTAGGAGCTGGGGGAAGATGGAGAAAAACTGGCTCCTTTCTGGGCAGTAGCCTTCAGGGCTAGGGCTGATGGCACACAGCTGATGACGGGAGGCCTCCAGAGTTTCAGGCTCTTTGGGCAGATGGTGAATTTCACACACCCAGAGCTTTGGGTTTCGAATCATAAGACACAATGTTGTTGGTTTTTTGGTTTGGTTTGGTTTGGTTTGGTTGTTAAGTTTCTTGTATCACCTGCTCCTGAAGCATCAAATATTTGAAGTTTGGAAACAAAAATTCACATCAGTTTTTTGTTTGGATCACCTCAATCCTCATTTTTTTAAACTGTAAGTAACAAGAGGAAAATGGTCAGGAAGGTACTTTTTCTTTTTTTCCACAAGAATGGGACTATATGCATTGTGATTTTGATTTTCACTGAGCAATATATACTTAAACGTCTTCCTGTGTAAATAAATATTATCGAATAAATCATTCACATAAGTTGATATATCAAAAACCTGATCCTGGGGTGCCTGGGTGGCTCAGTGGGTTAAAGCCTCTGCCTTCGCCTCAGGTCATGGTCTCAGGGTCCTGGGATCGAGCCCCGCATCGGGCTCTCTACGCAATGGGGAGCTTGCTTCCTCCTTTCTCTCTGCCAGACTCTCTGCCTACTTGTGATCTCTGTCTGTCAAATAAATAAATAAAATCTTAAAAAAACAACAACAACACCTGATCCACCTCTCTCTTCCCACCCAGTGAAAACACTGATATTCTTCTTTGGGGCTGAGTGTTGTATAAAAACAGTCAGCCCCACACATGCTGATTTGCCATCTTGTCTTTCTCCCAAATTGTTCCCCAAGCCTCCTAGAGGTCCCCTGGAAAAGATGCTGCGGGGCAGGCGACCAGTGGGAGCCCAAGCCGTCTGCTATCACTTGCCCAGAGCTGGAGCTCCATTGTGGCCACAGCTGATCCACCTTGACTTGGGGAAGAGGTTTCTGGACTGTGCGTGCTCTTGCTGTTGTTATTTGGTAAATCTCATCAAGTTCATGTATGATTAGCAGTGCATGGATTTAAAGGAGTTTCTTCACAAGCTTTCTCAACACACAAGTATAAATGCACCCTCCTTTAGATTGTAATGAAAATGGAGCCTTGGGGAGAAGGAAAAGTCTTTGGTGGGAGATGTCCCCAGCAGCTCCATCAGTGGATAGAGGGTTTCCCTAGAGGAGTTTGAAATATCTGGTATCGGGAAGTATGGGGGGATGGGCCTAGCTGGGTTAGGCTCTCTGGCTGCTTTAAACTTGATTTGAATGCCTGACTGGGCAGTGATTGAGGTCAGCAATAGACACAACTCAGAAGGGCCTGAGGCGCATCTGTCCTGGGGAGGTGGGGAGTTTCCTAGGAGAGCTGATGTGGCAAAGGGTTGTGGGCCAGGAATGAGCACTCCGGAGAATTTGCCCAAAGACAACACCTCAGGATGTTTCTCATCCCTGCAGTCTTTTAAGAGTAGGTGATCCAGCTCTGAAAAGGCCCTGGCTAGGCGCTGTTTGCTCCTGAACACCTGAGCAAGCTGCTCCTGAATGAGGCTTCAGAACTCAGCCCGAGCTTCTTCCATCTGATGGGGGTGAACCTCCACCCCAGCAGCACACAGAGCTCCCAGAAAAAGGGCATTGGCTGCTGGATTGATTCCCCTATAAAAACCCGGCTTTAGAGCTAGGTAGCTCTGGATGATGGGGACAGAATCACAGAACAGCCTCTGAGCCGAAGCAGCCTTGTACAACTAACCTCACTGCTCCCTTACAGAGTGGGATCCAGAGGCCCAGAGTGGGGATGACCCGCCCAGGGACACACAGCCAGATCAGAACTCTGGTCTCCTGATGCTGGCCTGGGCCTTTCTCTGTCTAGCTGCCTCTTCACCTGGCAGCTCTCAGGAGGTACCCCCTTGCTAGTTCAAAGCAGAAGAGAGGAGATGCAGGACAAGGGGCATCAGAGGACAGAACAGGCTACCAGTTTCACTTGGCCCTCCGGGCAGAGGTGACCCATGAGGGGCTTGGCTGGGACATCCATCCCTCTACCCGCATGGGGAGGACACTAAAGTCCTCCTCCTGTCCCTGCCTCCTCATTTCTTGGATGGGATAAACTGTTTGGCCTTTGGAAAAGATTATTTTTGCATGAAACAGGATTGTTATCACTTAATTGAAAATAATTATCCAATGCAAATTGAGTTCAGTTTGTCTAGTTGGAAATAAAGAAGTGAATATTTTGGGCAGTTTCACTGCTGCAAAGCAAGTATTTTAAGTAAATGAAAGTAATGAGAATAGACTTCTTTCTCTGCAGGAAGCCCTGGGAAGTCAGCAGGGTCTTTCCTGAGTAGCCCCCATGGCCAGGAAGTCTGGTTCAACCCCCTGTCCAAATCAGGGTTTGTCCTAAGGGGTCTGGAATGGAGGAGATGTTCTCGCGGAGCCAGAGTACACTAAGGGGACTAAGGATGGCAGGGACGTGTGTCACCCTGCCCAGTAATTCAGCCCCAGGGACTCATCCTGTCAGACACAGGCCCTGGTGTCCTTGGGAAACAAGGAAAAAGAGGAAGTCAGAGGAAAGGAGAGAAAGCCACGGGTGTAAGTCTGATGTAGGACATCACTTCTTGTCCTCCTCTTTCTGTGCTCTCCATCCCAGGCCCTGTACCTTCAACTGAGTCCTCTGACACTGCGTCAGTTACCCTGAGTCACAGTCAGTTCCACCCAGGTGACCACTAACGCCATCTGCTTTCTGAATTACTTCTTGGTTTTCCTTACTTCTTTCCATTGCCTCTGTATCAGCTCCCTATTCCCGAAGCAATGCTTTCTAGTGAGCCATCACAGCATCTCAGCAGCCTACAACAGCAGGCAGTGCCTTCACATGGTCTCGCAGCTCTACCGACCTCAGATGGGCTCACTTGTGGGGCTGCAAGCAGTGGCGGCGGCTCTGCTCCACGGGTCTGTCATCCTCTGGGATCAGCAGACTAGCTGGACATGTCCTTCTCCGGGGGATGGCAGATGCACAAGAGAGCAAGCAGAACATGTGAGGCCTGTTAAGGTCAAGGCTCAGAACTGGTATCTAGTCACTTCTGCCCCATTCCATTGACCAAAGTAAGTCATAAGACCAAGTTCAAAGTCCAGGGCTTGAGGCATATGCTCCTCCCACAAGGAGGTGTGGAAGCAAGAGGACAGAGGCTGCTGCTCTAGTCTTAACCTTCTCATTAGACTCCTCAACTTTGGTCTCATCCCCTCTACTCTCCATGGAGATAGTTTGTTCCTTCAAACATGAAAACCTGACCATGTCACTTTTCAGCTTCAAATCCCCTGAATCCTTCATTTGCCTGACGGTCTTATTCCTCTTTTTTGAGTTTTGAGAATAATTGGCACTCACTCATAAAAGTGCTGCATTTAACAATATTCTAAGGATCTTATGAGATCTGTCCCCAGTACAATTGTTATCATGGCCCCTGATAATTGAGTTGCCCTGGCTCTCCTCCCTCCTCGGGAGAGCCTTGGCTGTTCCTACTTGTAAATAGCAGTGTATGGGAGGTCTATAACCTGCAAAGACCCTTGCACCCCAGCAGAACACAAAGCAAATGCTCATAGGCACAGGAGTAGCTGTAAGGCAGGGCATCCTCTGTATATTGCTACAAGGGAAGGCCCTGGCACAACACCAGACTCATGGAGGGACTGGTTTTCTCTTCCAAACCCCACCACACAAATTCACCAAGATGCACACTTGTCCATAATAAACAACATACACTTTTTTTTTATAGCAAGACTTTCTCAATGAAGATAACAGCATGTTGCTTTAATCTCTAGTACAAACTCCTTATCTTGTACAGACTGGTAATGAAGTTTACTACCCAGCTAAGAGATTTGAGGTTGTTCATCTCTCCTCTGCTTCTGGGGACACAGATATGTGGTGCCTAAGAATCTCTGAATGGTGCCCCAGGGTAAAATTATGAAGACAGTGGGCAAGGGCTAGTAATGAAAAAAAATTAATACAGTGCTATAATACAGAAAGGACCTTATAATGCTCAATATAATAATATAATATAGTATATTATTATAATATATTAATATAATTAATATACAATTAATATAATATTAATATAATATATAATATGGTATGATATAATATACATATTATTTTGTATATGTACACATGTATACATATGTATACAATTAATATAATATATAATATGATATAATATCACATCCTGGGTCATAAATCAGGTCTCAACAGGTATCAAAAGATTGGGATCATTCCCTGCATATTTTCAGACCACAATGCTCTGAAGCTAGAACTCAATCACAAGAGGAAATTTGGAAAGAGCACAAATACATGGAGACTCAACAGCATCCTTCTAAAGAATGAATGGGTCAACCCGGAAATTAAAGAAGAATTTAAAAAAAAACATGGAAACAAATGATAATGAAAACACAACGGTCCAAAATCTGTGGGACACAGCAAAGGCAGTCCTGAGAGGAAAATATATAGAGATACAAGCCTATCTCAAGAAACAGGAAAGGTCTCAAATACACAACCTAACCCTACACCTAAAGGAGCTCGAGAAAGAACAACAAAGAAAGCCTAAACCCAGCAGGAGAAGAGAAATAATAAAGATCAAAGCAGAAATCAATGAAATAGAAACCAAAAAAACAATAGAACAAATCAACAAAACTAGGAGCTGGTTCTTTGAAAGAATTAATAAGATTGATAAACCCCTGGCCAGACTTATCAAAAAGAAAAGAGAAAGGACCCAAATAAATAAAATCATGAATGAAAGAGGAGAGATCACAACCAACACCAAAGAAATACAAACAATCATAAGAGCATATTATGAGCAACTCTATGCCAACAAATTTGACAATCTGGAAGAAATGGATGCTTTCCTAGAGACATATAAACTGCCAAAACTGAACCAGGAAGAAATAGAAAACCTGAATCGGCCCATAACCGGTAAGGAGATTGAAACAGTCATCAAAAATCTCCAAACAAACAGAAGCCCAGGGCCAGATGGCTTCCCAGGGGAATTCTACCAAACATCTAAAGAAGAATTAATTCCTATTCTCCTGAAACTGTTCCAAAAAATAGAAATGGAAGGAAAACTTCCAAACTCATTTTATGAGGCCAGCATCACCTTGATCCCCAAACCAGACAAGGATCCCATCAAAAAAGAGAATTACAGACCAATATCCTTGATGAACATAGATGCGAAAATTCTCACCAAAATACTAGCCAATAGGATCCAACAGTACATTAAAAGGATTATTCACCACGACCAAGTGCGATTTATTCCAGGGCAGCAGGGTTGGTTCAACACCTGCAAATCAATCAATGTGATACAATACATTAACAAAAAAAAGAACAAGAACCATATGATACTCTCAATAGATGCTGAAAAAAGCATTTGACAAAGTACAACATCCCTTCCTAATCAAAACTCTTCAAAGTGTAGGGATAGAAGGCACATACCTCAATATTATCAAAGCCATCTATGAAAAACCCACGGCAAGTATCATTCTCAATGGAGAAAAACTGAGAGCTTTTCCGTTAAGGTCAGGAACACGGCAGGGATGTCCGTTATCACCACTATTATTCAACATAGTACTAGAAATCCTAACCTCAGCAATCAGACAACAAAAAGAAATTAAAGGCATCCAAATCAGCAAAGAAGAAGTCAAACTATCGCTCTTTGCAGATGATATGATACTATATGTGGAAAACCCAAAAGGCTCCACTCCAAAACTGCTAGAGCTTGTACAGGAATTCAGTAAAGTGTCAGGATATAAAATCAATGCACAGAAATCAGTTGCATTTCTTTACACCAACAACAAGACAGAAGAAAGAGAAATTAAGGAGTCAATCCCATTTACAATTACACCCAAAACCATAAGATACCTAGGAATAAACCTCACCAAATAGGCAAAAAATCTATACTCAGAGAACTATAAAGTACTCATGAAAGAAATTGAGGAAAACACAAAGAAATGGAAAAATGTTCCATGCTCATGGATTGGAAGAATAAATATTGTGAAAATGTCTATGCTACCTAAAGCTATCTACACATTTAATGCAATGCCTATCAAAATCCCATCCAATTTTTTCAAAGAAATGGAACAAATAATCCTAAAATTTATATGGAACCAGAAAAGACCTCGAATAGCCAAAGGAATATTGAAAAAGAAAACCAAAGTTGGTGGCATCACAATTCCAGACTTCAAGCTCTACTACAAAGCTGTCATCATTAAGACAGTATGGTACTGGCACAAAAACAGACACATAGATCAATGGAACAGAATAGAGAGCCCAGAAATAGACCCTCAACTCTATGGTCAACTAATCTTCGACAAAGCAGGAAAGAACATCCAATGGAAAAAAGACAGCCTCTTCAACAAATGGTGTTGGGAAAATTGGACAGCCACATGCAGAAAAATGAAATTGGACCATTTCCTTACACCACACACGAAAATAGACTCAAAATGGATGAAGGATCTCAACGTGAGAAAGGAATCCATCAAAATCCTTGAGGAGAACACAGGCAGCAACCTCTTCGACCTCAGCCGCAGCAACTTCTTCCTAGGAACAACGCCAAAGGCAAGGGAAGCAAGGGAAAAAATGAACTATTGGGACTTCATCAAGATCAAAAGCTTTTGCACAGCAAAGGAAACAGTCAACAAAACCAAAAGACAACTGACAGAGTGGGAAAAGATATTTGCAAATGACATATCAGATAAAGGGCTAGTATCTAAAATCTACAAAGAGCTTAGCAAACTCAACACCCAAAGAACAAATAATCCAATCAAGAAATGGGCAGAGGACATGAACAGACATTTCTGCAAAGAAGACATCCAGATGGCCAACAGACACATGAAAAAGTGCTCCACATCACTGGGCATCAGGGAAATACAAATCAAAACCACAATGAGATACCACCTCACACCAGTCAGAATGGCTAAAATGAACAAGTCAGGAAATGACAGATGCTGGCGAGGATGCGGAGAAAGGGGAACCCTCCTACACTGTTGGTGGGAATGCAAGCTGGTGCAACCACTCTGGAAAACAGCATGGAGGTTCCTCAAAAAATTGAAAATAGAGCTACCTTATGACCCAGCAATTGCACTACTGGGTATCTATCCTAAAGATACAAACGTAGTGATCCAAAGGGGCACGTGTACCCGAATGTTTATAGCAGCAATGTCCACAATACCCAAGTTATGGAAAGAACCTAGATGTCCATCAACAGATGAATGGATAAAGAAGAAGTGGTGTATATATACAATGGAATACTATGCAGCCATCAAAAGAAATGAAACCTTACCATTTGCGACGACATGGATGGAACTAAAGCGTATTATGCTTAGCGAAATAAGTCAACTGGAGAAAGACAACTATCACATGATCTCCCTGATTTGAGGAAGTGGAGATACAACGGGGGTTGGGGTTAAGGTGGTAGGAGAAGAAAAAATGAAACAAGATGGGATCGGGAGGGAGACAAACCAAAAGAGACTCTTAATGTCATAAAACAAACTGAGGGGGGTGGGGGAGGAGAGGGGTTGGGAGAGGGGCGTGGGATTACATTATATGTTTAAATAAAAAAGCTTAAAGAAAAAAAAATGGTTGACTGTCTACCAAAAAAAAAATAAATAAAAATAAAAAGGCAAAAAAATTATATTAATTGTATACAATGATATAATAATGTTATATATATTATATCATATATATGATAGATATAATATATAACAGATGATTGGCTAAATAAATTATATATGTCCTCTTAATGGAGTTGATTCCACTCATAAAATAATAGTTTGGGGACTTTGTAATGGATTAAAAAGAATTCTTAGGGGCACCTGGGTGGCTCAGGGGGGTAAGCCTTTGCCTTCAGCTCAGGTCATGATCTCAGGGTCCTGGTATCGAGCCCCACATCGGGCTCTCTGCTCAGCGGGGAGCCTGCTTCCTCCTCCTCTCTCTCTCTGCCTGCCTCTCTGCCTACTTGTTATCTCTCTCTGTGAAATAAATAAAATCTTAAAAAAAAAAAAGAATTCTTAGAGTATAGCAGTAAGTTTTTAAAAAATGATGCATAACTGTGTGAGCAGTCCACTATGTAACATGTAGAGAAGATAGATGGGCACATGGAGTTCCTGGTTAAGCATCTGACTCTTGATATCGGCTCAAGTCATGATCTCAGGGTCATGTGGCAGCTTCGTGCTCAGTGGGTAGTCTGCCTGAGATTCTCTCTCTCCTTCTCCCTCTGTCCTCTCCCACTCCCACACATTCTTTCCTTCCCTAAAATAAATAAATAAATCTTTAAAAAAAGAGATGGTCACACACTCCCATACTCTGAAGGAACTGCAGAAAATATATATTGATTGCATTAGGGTGGTGTGATTATACCTTTTTCTTCTTTTATCTATTTTTCACTTCTGAAATACTAGTTCTGCCACTTCATAATGAAAAAAAAAATAGGGACATCTGGGTGGCTCAGTTGGCTAAGCAGCTGTCTTCGGCTCAGGTCATGATCCCAGCAACCTGGGATGGAGTCCCACATCGGGCTCCTTGCTCAGCAGGGAGCCTGCTTCTCCCCTGCCTCTGCCTGCCATTCTGTCTGCCCCTCTCTCTCTGACAAATAAATAAATTAAAAATCTTTAAAGAAAAAAAATAAAGCCTAGTGGTAACACATTTTTAAGTCCTGTTCAGTTGGTACCCTCTAATTCAGGGTCTCCTTAGATTCCTAATGTTAATGCATTAAAAAAATCAATTCAGATCTACAAATTCAGAATCTGTGATCACTCAGCTTGGGTATTCATTCATCCATCTATTCATTCATTCACTCACAAATATTTAGTGAGGACCCCCTAGTGCCCTTCTAGGCCCTGTGATGCAGCAGTGAACAGCATCACATCCTTGCCTCATGGAGGGATGGCCAGGGCTGACCCTTTCACTGTGTGGCCTTCACCTAAAAATGCTTGTCCACTTCATGCTGTGTCTGACACTGGGGGACAGAGGCAGGTCCAGCCAGGAAGATGACAAATGCAAACGCAGGAAATTTCTCTTTGTCAGAAACATCAGTTAAAAGCTTAAAAGGAGGGGCGCCTGGATGGCTCAGTGGTTAAAGCCCCTGCCTTCGGCTCATGTCATGATCCCAGGGTCCTGGGATCAAGCCCTGAGTCAGGCTCTCTGCTTGCCAGGGAGCCGGCTTCCCCCTCTCTCTCTGCCTGCCTCTCTGCCTACTTGTGATCTCTGTCTGTCAAATAAATAAATAAAATCTTTTTAAAAAAAGCTTAAAAGGATAATACATGCTCATAATACATTCAAACAATACTTGATATGACAGCAAACCCACTGTCTAGAGATAAGCAAGAGGAATGGTTTGATATGTATCCTTCAATTTTTTTTCTATGAATCTACAAAAAGATATATTCCTCTATGTATATGCACACATTCCTAAATATCCACATGCCTATCTATATAAAGGGCAGTTCTATTTTCATTTAAGAAAATGGATCTTAGAATGCATTTCATTCTGTATCTTCAAGGCTTACTGTTCTGAGGCCAAGCATACACATGTGCACAGTGCTGGGGGACCGCAGTGGCTGTGTGGCTGGTGCAAGAATGAGATGGGCCTGATGGTGGCTGGGACTGTGGAATTTGTGCAGCAATCCTGAAAGGGCTGGGCTACACTCTCACCTGGCCACGGCATGGCTGAGCTGGCTTCTGTGCATGGTAGGACACTGGTGGATAGGGAGATGGGAGAAAGGGATGCTGGGGGAGAAGGAGTGGCAGAGGTAAAGGTCTGGAGGTGGACGATGAGGATGTCTGCTCTGTGAGGCGTCCCTCTATGTTGGAGACCCTGAGCAAATGATGCCTGAGTGGCTGAACAGGCTCATGTCTTGATTCACGCACATCTTTGTTCCCTGTCTTCCTTCCAAAGCCCCTACCCCACCCCAGTGGTTTCAAACTTGCCTGTCCAGTCCCTTCAGCATCAGGAACCAGGGTTGCACTGAGAGAAGAAGGCTGGTTGTTGGGGTCCCAGATCATCATGAAAGCAGATCTTGTACTTACACATGAAAGAGAGAGTGGCAATTACCAAGCTCTGTTGTTTACACAGTAAGGAATTAATTCATGGGAAGGTGGAGGGTGGGGCTTGGGGGAGCCCCGCTGGCTTCTGCCCATTAAGCACTCCAGCTAGTGGGCAAACCCAACATATACCCACTTCCACTTTGACAGCTGCTCTTATTAAGTGGGAGCTTTTTAGACACAGGAATCCACTGAACACTAATCTGGATAAAAAAAAAAAAACCCAACCAAAATACCCTACAGAAATTCAGCAGGAACTGCTGCTGATTGCTGTGAATACACCAGGCACATTTCTGGGTTTTACCCCTGTCAAGCTCCTGCAATGACTGGCTCAGGGGCTTCTCCAGGCAGCAGCGGCAGGGTGCCTTCTGAGGGCCTCCCAGTCCAGCCTGCTCTGAAGTGAGCCTGAGTGGATCTGCTGGCCCCATGCCAAGCTTTGGACCCCTTACCTGCTTGGGTTCCATTCCTTAACCTTCCCACATTCCCCTTCCTCTTCAGCTCTCTTCCCTTCTCTGGGCCTCAGTGTTGCTCTCTGTAAATTAGGGTGAGGGTATGGGGGGACAATGAGCAGTCATTACGAAACAAAATAAAGCAGAAGGAGGAGAGGAATCTCTAAGAGTCCTTCCCAGTCTGATCTTATAAAAACAAAGGGAAAACAGATCAGCTAAGAACCTCTGAGCTGGCCTGAGCTCAAGGCCACAAACAAAGACCTTGTCCTGAAATTCCCTCACTCTCCCCCCCACCCCAGGACACTGTGTCTATCTTCTTTAGTTCCTAAAGGTTAAGCTCCCTATTAGTATTCACCTTCCCTACACACACACACACACACACACACACACACACACACACACACACAGTGTAGTCTAGCCTGTGCCTGTCCATCTGTATCCCAAAGTACAGTGACTTGGGACCTCCTATCTCATGTGAACTTGAGGGCCACCTCCATCCCACCTGCTCTCCCCTGCACCCCACAGCTGGCAAGGCTACCCAACCTTTATCTGAGATCATGGACAACACAGGCTGCCCTTGACCTACTGTGCTAGGAACCTTAAGGAAATCACTACAACTCCCTCTGCAGCCCGGAGGCCCCATCCCAGCCCTTGTCTTGTCCCACCATACTCTACACCCCAGCCCCAGTCAGGGACCTCCACTTTCTCCACCTGGATGCATCCTCCACTGGCCTGCCTCTGAGCCTTTGAACAAACATGCATGAGATGTTCTTTCTCCCCCATTCATTCTGCCTTCACCTTTGAGCCCTAGTTCAAGAGCTGCCTCTCAGGCAAAGCCTTCCCCGATTCCATGCTTCCAACTTAAGTCAGAACCAAGCCTCCTGCCCCAGCCCCTCCCAGCTCCACAAACCAGGTGCCAACTGCCTGTGTATGTATCATACTAACTTCCAACCTTTCTACACCACATTTTAAAATACTTCATGAATCTGGGATACAGTTGGGTAGGTTGAGCCATAACTGGGAAGCTAGAAGATCCTTTGTGGGTCTGTGTGTGTTGGGGAGGGCCTGGTTACCTGTGGGTAACTTGGGATCTGGAGATCAGAGAAAGTAGACACATGCCTTGAATCCTGAGGTGGGATCAGGAGATCTCAGGATGGGGTTCTTGATCAAGATCAGTGCATTTCTGCACAGGTGTGAGGTCATGCTGAATGTGCAACTTTAGAATTCTTGATAACGTAAGTGCTTCTTCATGCTCAGTTGAACTGATTGCTATCATTTACTTCTCTAGTGTTCCACTGTTGACCATCTCCAATATCCACATAAAGAATATTCCATGGACATAATAGATAATTCTTTAAAGGCATTTCTGGTTCGTGGAGATACTGGGTGGGAGAAGCGAACCTTGTGAGAATTTTCACATATGGCCAAAGAGCTGAAATGGAACTTGTATGAGTTCACTAGTGCTGCCATAACACGATACCACAGACTGGGGGGCTTAAACAACAGAAATGCATTTTCTCACAGTTCTGGAGGCTGGAAGTGCAAGATCGAGGTGCTGGCAGGATTTCTCTGAGGACTCACTCCTTGGCTTGCAGATGGTTGTCCTCTGGCTGCCTCTTTGCAGGGTTGTCCCTCTGTGTTTATGTCTGCTGGTATCTTTTGGTCCCATTTCCTTTTTTTACAAGGACACCTGTCAGATTGGGTTAAGCCCATCCCAACAGCCTCATTTTACTGTAATTATCTCTTGAAAGACCTTGTCCCTGAATAGTCGCCTTCTGAGGCACTGGGTCAAGGGGGTTAAGACTTCACCATATGACTTTTGGAGAACAGTTCAGCCCATTAACAGAATTCTTCCATAGAGGCTGGAAATGTCCCTTGGTTTCACTTGGCTTGGCTGCTGGCCCCCTTGGTTCCTTCCAAAGCTGAAGGTTGGATGTGAAGACCTCGGTCTCTCAGCTGTATCCTGCTTCCCTCTCTTCCAGTCTCCCATGCCATCCACTGCTGAGAGTTGTTAATCAGAGATTCTCAGCCTCTGATGCACTTCCCATTGGAATCGCCTGAGAGCTTAGAACGCCACGAACACACGATCGTGGTGTCTGGCTCCCAGCTCTACAGACTCTAATGACCTTGCAACCTGGGCACCGGGAACATTAAAGCTCCCAAGGTAGTTCCAGGGGTTGGCCAAGGCCTCCCGTTCTTGCCTTCACAAAGCATGAGGTGGGGCACAGGGGCTGTTTCACTACCATTTTCCAAAGTTAATTAAAGCTCCATATTCTAAAGCCTGTTTTTAAGTCCCCTAAACAAGTTCATTTTAAAGCGTGGTGGTAATTTGGCTCCTTTGTTAAAATTAAGTCCTTAAAGTAGAAATTAAAAGACGAAATGGAAAACCACTGGGCATAGAAAATCCACCCTGGGTTTAATAGAGTCTCTTAAGTCGGGGACTGGAGTGAGACCCTTGCTGCTCAGTGTGGGTGGGGGTGCGCCATACATTGTGGTCCTTGAGGCTTATGTTCTGTGTAAGCTTTTGAAGGAAGAGGATAAAAGCTAATTTTCATGAGAGCCCTGCTTCTGCGGTGGGGTGATTAGGAAACTCTTGTGTTAAGTTTGGGCTCCTCCAAGTTTAGTGCCCCAACTCTCAATGTTTGAAACAAAGCTCGACAAGATTCTACCCCTGGGTGAATCTCGCAGACAGGCTGTTAAAGAAGCAGAGGTAAAAGGAGCTCCTACTGCATGATTCTATTGAGATGAAGTTCAAGTACAGGTCAAACTAATCTACAGAGACTGCAATCAGAACCTGGGTGCCTCTGAGTGTGTTTGCGGGAGACTCTGATCCTGAATAAATGGAGAGGGGCATACAGCTCAGCCAGACTAAGGGAAGAAGTCTGCGATCCGGCTCCCCTTCAAACTGTGACCTTCATAAGTGGCCCAGGGGCCCCATGGTCAGCAGGAGGCAGTCACAGCCCAGCCCCTGGGCCTTGACACAGCCTGGCCTCTGCTCTCTCTCCCCACACTGCTTCTGCACCCACAGCCCCCCACCCAGTGCCAGCGCCACCTGAGCTCCCTCCCTCTGCCCTTACCCCTGCTGTGCCTCCTGCTGAGATGACCTCCCCAATCTTGTTCGCCTGGCATTTGGTCACCCTTCCTATCGTGGCCGGGAAGCTGTTCCTTTGCCTCCAGGGATGACATTAATCTTATCTTTCACTCTTCACTCTATGTGTCTGCTTTTGCCATTAGGCTGGGTGTGCTTTTGGGAACCGCGCCGTCTCTGTATCTGCAACACCTGGCAAAGAGCCCAGGCACTGAGTAGAGACCAAAAAACGGTGTTTGCCATTGAACTGTGTTAGTTTGGGATGGGGAATGGAGAGCTGTAGACAAACGTCCTTTGTCACAGCCATCCGCTTATGTGTAACAATATTTGAAACATGATGGAGAAACAGGTCATTGAAACTGCTCTTGGGGAAAGACTCTATTTGGTGAGTTGAGATTTGCAGGAACAGCTATGGACTGTCTCCAGCTCCAGGGCAGGTGGCAGAATGGCTGTCCAAGACAAAGGGACAAAAAATTGACACTCGGGTGGGGCAGTGCTAGAGGAATGGAGGGAAGAGATGGGGAGGAGACAGAGTGGGTAGAGGGAACCACAAGGACAGTCAGAAGCTATGCTCTGTGTAATGGAACACCTCCCTGTGGCCCCCAAATCTTCTCTTAGCTTCCAGAAACTGACAAAGTGTTTAATGTGAGCGTGTTTGTGTGTGTGATGTGTGCATAGGCGAGTGGATGTGTAAATATGCACACGTGTGAGCACACATGGGTATGTATACACACGAGTGTATAGTGCAAGTGTGTATACATGTGTGAGCATATGTGAATGTGTTTGTGGGTGAATATGTACGTGTGTGTGCACGTGTGGGCTGAGAAAGGCTCTGCATTCCCAGCCTGCATTGTTTTGGGAGTGTGGCCGAAGCAGCATGAGGGCAGCAAGAGAAAGTCGGCTCTGACATCTCTCAGCTGCCACACAAAGCACAGGCCAGGGGTTGGAGTCAAATCTCTGAGGGGCCAGTAGCCTCTAGCTGAGCTCCGAGCCACACCTATATTGCCCCATCACAGGGATGGTCACCAGTATCGTCAAGAGAGTGCATCTTGGCTGCCCAGGCAGGGCCTGTATTGAGGAGTGAGGCCTTCTGAGATGCCAAGGGGAAGGTAATCATGGCTGATTAGCCATGTATGCCCTGGGCTCTGACTGGGAGGGCGGCAGCAGGCATGCCTGACATTTGCCATACCTGGTCTCCATGGGGCCAAGCAAAGGGCATGGCTTCTGAGATACAAGGGTGAACCCAACACAGTACCCATGCTCAAGGGGCTCTCAGGATGAGCAAATTCTCACAGGAGTGAAAAATGTGAGGGTTTCTGGGTGTGGAGGGTTAAGAACAAAAGCGGGGGGGACGCCTGGGTGGCTCAGTTGGTTAAGCGGCTGCCTTTGGCTCAGGTCATGATCCCAGCATCCTGGGATCGAGTCCCACATCGGGCTCCTTGCTCGGCAGGGAGCCTGCTTCTCCCTCTGCCTCTGCCTGCCTCTCTGTCTGCCTGTGCTCGCTCTCTCTCTCTCTAACAAATAAATAAATAAAATCTTAAAAAAAAAAAACATTAAAAAAAAAGAAGAACAAAAGGGGGAGTGGCAGGGGATAAGCAGGACAGTGAATCTGGAGCTGACTGCAGACGACCCAGAGTGTTGTCCCTAGCAGGGGTGGTCCCTGGCAGGGTCACCTCAGCCAGGTGCAAAGGACGCCCACTCTCAGCTCAGCAGACCCTACAGAGGGAACTTGGGCATCCCCGCATATCCCTCCCAGAGCCAGGGAGGCCTCCCTGCTCCTGTTCTCTGGACCGCAGACCGTGGGAACTCAAGCCCCATCTGATTGCTGTGTTGTGTATGTTGTGAGCTGTGCAGGTGCAGTACTGAAGGCCACAGGTCATTTGCATGGCATGGAGACCACATTTCAGTTTCCCCTCACAAACGGCAGATTTCACTTTCATGGTCCTCCTTTCCCCATCACAGCCACACCGGTTTCTCCACTGCGCCTCAGGAGTCTGGTGTTACACACCCCAGCTTTCCTCTGTGGTATTTGTGCCTTGCCGGCCCTAGGACTCCAAAAGGCTCAACCCCCAACCATGCTTGTGCTTCCTCCAAACCCTGCCCCCACACCCCCATTCCTGGCTCATGGGGAGTCCCACACTGGGAGGCAGGCACCTGGGTGCCAGTCCTGGCTATGCCCCTAACTATGGGATTTGAGGCTGTTGGGGCGTCAGTTTTCCCATATGTACCACGAAGGGTTCTAGACTTGATAATTTCTGAAGGTCCTCTAAGTTGTAGAATGGTGACTCTCTGATCTTGAGAGTTTTTTCGTGGTGGAAACCCGGAGACAATATTTTACAGCGAGTGTTGGGACTTGTGTTGGTCCCTGAGGGTCCAGGAACCTGAGGGCTTGCAGGTGTCTCCTCCCATTCCATGAAGTGCTACTGCTTCCCACATCCGTCCCAGTTTTCTCCCCATCCTCAGGTCTGGTTCCTGTATCTTAGTGTTCATTGGTTCCCTGGCTCCTCATGGTAACTCTGTGGGGGAACGTGTTATTTTGGAGGTACCCAGCCCACCATACCCAAGAGCACCTGGCCAGGAGGGATGTCTCTTCTCCCTCCGGCCCTCTGGCTCCCAGGCTACTGCCTAGCTCATGGCTATGCCCAGAGCTTCCTATAAACAATAGCCCGCTGAGCAGAGAGTGTCTGGAGGGAACAAGGCTGTCAAGACTCAAATTTTGAACACTGAACACATTTTCCATTCACTCCTAACTTGAAGTTTGCTGAGAAGCTGTTTTTTGTTGACAAAGTGTAGCAGAGGGAGACCGAGGGGATGGAGGGAGAGGGCCCCAGGGTTTAGGCTTGGCTTTTTCTCTGACTTGAGATATGACCTTGGGCAAGCCTTTTCCTTGCTTGGGGCTCAATGTGAGAAGGGAATGAAGTAGGGTGGCCTAGAGCATGCTAGACTATCTTTTAGGCCCTTTGCAGCTCTGATGCCCACCAGAACATCAAGATTCCTTCCATGGCGTCTCCCTATCCCTTGCAGGATGGTCCTGTGTGCATAAACCTGGCTTGCTGATGGGAAGGGGAGGCTCGTGAAGACACAAGGACCCCCCTAGAGCACAGACAGGCAGGTTTCAGAGGCTAGGTCTGTGGTGGGGTGGCAGGGGAATCCAGAGTGGCCCAGGAGACCAATGTTAATTGAGGCAATGAAGCCAGAAAACTCCCCTGAGCAGCCAAGTGCAGGAGGGTTGCCATGCAAATCACCAGGAAGAAATGATTAGTGGGTGTAGGCACAGAAGAGAGGTGGTTGGTGACCCATGACTTGTCCAGGCTGATGGTAGATCCCCTGGGACCCGGGGCTCTGCTTGGGTGGGTGTGGAGGATGAGGTGGAGTGTGAGCAGAGGCTGAGACAGAGGCAAGTCTGACAAGCTCCCCTCCCAGAAAGGTTACCCAGGCAAGGCTTGTTGTGTGGAAGGGGCTAGTGGAGGAAGGGTGAGAAAGGCACCCAGATGGTTTCCATTTCAGGGTTCTGCATTCTGCCCCAACCTCTGATGCTTCACTTGGGGGTGGCGGAGGGGTGCAGGGAGGAAGAAGCAGGGACCATTCTGAGGGTGCTGCTCATTGTCAGCAGCATTTCTAGTATGAAGGGGGTGACCAGAACGCAGAGACCCTCTGGGCAGCTTCCTCCTGGCCCTAGGCCCCACTCTCAGCAGGAACCTGAATTTCCTCCAAGCTGTGCTCACTCACCTGCAGGGACTGCAAGCCCGCTGCCTCCCAGGCAGCCTGTCCCACTGATGCTTCAGTCAGGAAGGGCTTCTTGGCACCAAGCCAAAGTCTGCATCTCCAGTGGCCTTGGTGTTCAGCGCAATATACCCCAGAGACATACTGCTTGGTTTTGGTCTGTGGGGGATTTTATGTAGGAAGTAGGAATAAAATAAAATTACCAAGGTTCCGGGGCACCTGAGTGGCTCAGTGGGTTAGAGCCTCTGCCTTTGGCTCAGGTCATGATCCCAGAGTCCTGGGATCAAGCCCCGCATCGGGCTCTCTGCTCAGCAAGGAGCCTGCTTCCTCCTCTCTTTCTGCCTGCTTCTCTGCCTACTTGCGATCTCCGTCTGTCAAATAAATAAATAAAATCTTAAGAAAAATTACCAAGGTTCCGAACTCACTTGGCAGGCCTGGTGCCATGTTTTAGGGGTTAGGATTTCGTCCAATTTCTGCCTCAGTTTGCCATTCTCTGCTTTGGTTTTCCTATTTGAGATAAAGACCACTGTGATGGTTAATTTTATATGTCAACTTGACTAGGCCATGGTGCCCCATTGTTTAATCAAGCACCAGTCTAGATGCTGCTAGAAATGTGTTTTGTAGATGTCATTGACATCTACAACAAATGGATTCTTAGTTAAGGAGCTTATCCTCCAAATGTAGGTGGGCCTCATCCAAATAGGTGAAGGCTTTAAGGGCAAGGACTGAGGTTTCCTGAAGAAGGAATTTTCATCAAAACTCTAAGATAGAAAGATGGCCTGCTGATCTGCCTTATGGATTTTGGACTTGTCAGTGCCCACAGCTGTGTGAGCTTACATAAATCTCTCTCTCTCTCTATGCCTATCTTATAGGTTTTGTTTCTTTGGAGAAGCCAGACTGGTACAATTGCCTACCACCTCCCTGGGCAAAGGCAAATAAAGAACATTCAATCCTTAGGAGAAAAGCAATGTAGAAGAGGACTAATATTATAAAAGTGCTCATCAGTGCATGGCTGTGTGAATCAAAAACCCATCCCCAAGAGTGCCATCCATCTCCCTACTCAAAATCCATGACGGTTTCCCATTGCTACCACTGCCATTGTATCCATGGCTCTTTGTGAGTCATTTTTATGTGTCAGACATTCTGCAAGTAATATACAGAGTTCATATATAGATTTGATGCTTTTAATTCTTGCAGGAGAGAGGATATGGGCTCCACTTTATAGATGAGGACAATGAAACACAGAGGACCATACTCCTCAGCCTGAAATTCAGAGCCTCCAGGGATCCTGCTCCAACTTAACCTCCCTCCAACCTTCATGTCATCCATAAGTGTGCCCTAGATTTTCCTATAGCCAGCCTGTTGCCCATCCCTGGATTTCGCCTGAAATGCATTTCCCCTTATCCTATATCTCAAGGTCTTCCCTATGGTCCAGGGGCATATTCTGATGCCACCTCCTCTGTGAAGTTCTCCTAGGCTCCCACTGCCGCTATCACTGGAAGTGACCTCTTCTTCCCACACAGACCCATGTCTAGGCCTCTAACTTGAGGTACTGCCATCCATTTCAAGGGTTCTCACTCCCACTCAGAATGGAAGCTCTCTGAGGGCAGAAACATGTATGATGAGGTAGGACAGATGAGAGTACTAAAACCCACTGGCTTTCTCTCTAAAGCAGTGAACCTTGATTAGGAAAAAAATTAGTCTTCCTGGACTGAACTTCTCTAAGGAAGTAAACACGGGGCTGTTTTCTGAAAGATGAAGGTTGTTTCTGCTCCAGCATTGTCCGTGGACTTCCGTTTTCTTTGCTCTTAGCTTCCATTTGAATGACAGACCTCCCACTGACTTTAGAAAGTTTGGGCTTGTTCTGTGTGTCTGAGGTTTGACGGAGCACCACCAGCAAGCTCTGTAATTCCAAAGCCTGCAACGTGAGCTCCTACTCGGCCTGTCCAGCCTTGAAGCCACCTTCCTGACAGAGCCACTGTGGACCCCTTCATTTCGAAGTGAAACCTTCCAGTCCAGTGAACTGAAGCTTTAGTCATCCCTGTCTTGGTAACACCATGTACAGAACAGGGTTGGAGACTAGTGAATTAAATGCATCGACTGAATAACTGTAGCAGTTCCCATGCTGGGCCCTGTGAGAAAGGATTAAGATGAGATGGCCCTTAGCTCTTGAAGCTCTTGATTTTCTCAACAGGTGACATGAGGCTCTCATCCATATCAGGAACTCAATCCCTTGCACAGCATCTGTTTTCTCTGTGGGCTGGGAGTCCCACGAGGGCAGGCATCCTGTCTGGACCATCGCTGGATCTTGGCTTCAGTGTGGTGCCTGGCACGTAGCAGCTGTCCTTTAATATTCATTGTAGAACTGAGTGGGGTGTGCATCTGTCTCACCCACTAGAGAAAGCTCCTCCGGGGGAGGGAAGCCTTGATGTCCGCACAGGACCTGGCTCACGTGAGATGTCCAAGAAGTGTTTGTGGAAGTGGATGGTCTTAGTTCAGTGGAGGTCCAGTGGGCCATACCTGACCAGGACATGGGTTAGGGTGGAAATTCTGGGCTCTTTATGGGTTCTCATCTGATTCTGCTGTGAGAACTATGGCTCCTGTTTTCTTATGTGACCTCTTTTCCTTACTTGTGACTTTGGGGACTGAACTCTTAATCACAGGTAAGCTAAACATGGAGAATTGCTCCAGAAGTTTCTACAGAATAGCCAGTTCTGAGCACTTAAGGCCAGTGATGTGCTCAAAAAGGGGCTGTGAGGGGTATGAGTCCTGCTGAAATGGGGTTTCCCATTGAAATAGTGCCTAACGGAGGAATTATGTTTCTTATCAAGGGATTAGGATACCAAACTTTTCCTAAAAATGATCCCAAGTGTAACATTTCCTAAAAATGATCACCAACTATAACTATCAAGTGGCTTTGTGGGGCCATGAGGAATCAGTCAGAAGACTCCTAGGAGAGCAGCTAGAAAGATGGGCACAAAGCAAGAAGGTCCTCAGAGGCTGGGTCATGGAAGACAGGGTAATGCTTACTGCAATGGCCATGAGTTGCTAGCCTGGATACAATGGGCACAATCAGGCAGCCTTGATGGGACTTGTGTTGCTCTTAGACTAAGGGTTGTCCACAGGGAGGCAGTCCCGAACTCTTGGTCATCAAGCCAAGGGCTACTAATGACCATTAGACCACAGAATATCAGAGCAGGGAGTACTGAGAACTCATCCAGGCTGATCCCACTGTTCTAATTCTGTAACGAGGAAACTGAGGCCCAGAGAGGTCACATGTTATCAGCAGTAAAAATTTCACATTTCCTTGTGATAGTATCTGACTAGCAATGTGTTTACACTGGTTTATCATGTATAAGAGGCTGAGTTATGTTTGGAGGCCAGACAGGCAGTGGGGTATATGTGGAAATGTAAAAGGACTAGTCATTAGTCTATGGTTGAACTGATATTTAAAGTGAAGTAGGTAACTCAGAAAGAAGGAAGTGATGGTCTGATTTTTCCACAGGAAATCCTTCCTTTGAGTGTGTACCCACCTCCTCCCCTCACTTGGGCACCTGGGCATTTCTAGAACCAATCCTCATGTGAATATGAGACTCCTGGTCTTCAACCTGCCCTGGGTCCCAGCACCACTGTAGTGACCCTCAGAGACTTCCCCATTTCTCTTTCCCTTTGGTGGTCCTTCCATGCCTCCCCACTCCCTTTTCCTCTATTTCCTTATTCTCTGTCAAAAGGAAGACACCAAGGATACCATTTCCTCACCTTGTTTCTCTGTCTGCATACCTGCTTCGAAATCCTTTTGCTCAGCCCTCTGGATCCATCCCTTTCTCTTTGCCATCAATTCAAGTTTTCTTCAGTTTTCCAACATCCCCTTCTCTTTCAGCACCTTCATGTCAACAGTAACCTGACTGCAGCCAGAATCCTCTGTGCCACCAACCTTTCCTAGGCAAGGATTTAAAAAGAGGCATACATTCTCCCCTCTTCCTGGTGGCTCATTCCCACATTCCAAGATGCTTCTTGGAATCTGGTAGATTCCAAATCTGATTTACGCTTTTCAGTTCATGTTTATTTGCCCTTATTTCACAAAGGTATTGAGGTATCAGGATATATGCAAGATGAGAGATTATGAATAATTAAAAGTCTTAGGGAAAGTATAAGTTAGAATGGAAAATCAGACAGAAAAATAATGGATGAAATACTGTATCCACCCCCCACCAAAAAAAAAAACCCTCAGGGAATAAAAACAAGGTACAACTTGGTAGAAACAATTTTTCTTACAGTTCTTGGTGTGTGCAGTGGTTTGGATAATGTTCCCCAAAAAGATATATCCAAGTGTTTACCCTGGCACCTATGGATGCAAACTTTACTTGGAGATGAAATCTCTGCACACATAATTAAGGATCTTGGGATAATATCATCTTGGACTTAGGGTGAGCCCTAAAGCTGACATACCCAGAGACCAAGAGGGTGCAAGAATGTGGAGGCAGAGACTGGAGTTATAGGTCTACAAGCCAAGGAATTCCAACGGCCACCAGGAGGTAAGAGAGAGGCATGGAATAGATTCTCCCCCATAGCATTAAGAAGGAACTAACCCCCAGGGTGCCTGGGTGGCTCAGGTCATGACATCAGGCTCCCTGCTCAGTGGGGAGCCTGCTTCTTTCTCCTCCAGCTTGTGCTCTCTCAAATAAAATCTCACACACACAAAAAAAGGAACCAACCCTACTGCTATCTTGATTTTGGACTTCTGGTTTCCAGAAGTGTGAGAGAACAAATTCAATAGCTTTAGGCTATCTAGTTTGTGGTGATTTGTTACCATAACCCCAAGAAACTAATAGGGGTGCATCCTTGCTTTTCAGAGCTCCATGCCTCTACTGACATGGTTCCTTCTCCTTGAAGGGCTCCTCCCCCTTTCGTTAACCAGAAATTTTTTATTCTGCTCTGAAGACTCATTGGAGATCCTGGGCAGAAGAGATCAGAGATCCTGGGCAAAAGAGATTCTGGACTTTTCCCAGAAGGCCAATACATATCCTCCCATTACTCCTTACCTGAATGACAGTCTTTGTTTTTGTGTTTGTCTCTTTAATTGCTTGTCAGCCCCTGAGGCTTGGGATTTCTATCAAGTCAACCTCAAGTAAGAATACTACCAGGAACAGAAAAGGTCAACAGCAAACATTTGTTGAATAATAATTTGGGAGGCAATAGGAATACCAAAGAGAGGAGGATTAATGTTGTCTGAGGTGGTCATAAAAGTGGAATGGGATATTCTATGCAGAATTAACAAAATAGGTCAAGTATGACCTGTCTAGGGCCAGGTCATCCATCCAATGGGACTGGGTGAAGGGAATAGAGGAGAAAGAAAAGGAGTGAAGTCTGCAGAAAATGAAGCTTGAAAATGTTAGGCCAGAAAGTTATACTTAAGCTTGTGGGCCATGGTTCCTAATGTGAGAACTGCCACCTTCCTCCAGGCCTCTACAGTTGGACACTTGCCTTGTGATCACAGTCTTCTTCTTAGCCCTCCAGGAGCAAAGCAGGAAACAAAACAAGGTGGTCTGTGGATTACTGACCATTGGCCTTGCCCAGTTATTTCAGACTATTTCCAATTCAGTTAAAAAAAATATAAAAATGTTCCCAGTAGATTATGAATGAAACTAGTTCTTGCTTTGACATATGTACACACTTATGAAACCATCACAATCAGGATAATGAACACACTCACTAACCCCCAAGTTTCCTTGTGCCCCGTTGTGATCTTTACTTCCCATCCTTCCCAAGCATCCCCAACCCCCCAAGCAACTAGGGATCTGCTGTCACTAGATTAATCTGCATTTTTCACATATTCCACCATGAATTTTAAATTACTGAGTACTATTTATTTTTATTCCTATAAATATTCTTGAGCTGTGTTCTTGGAATCAGTTGTTACTGGAAACAGTCTAATTAAGTGAGTTAGGCAGAACCACAGAGGAGTTTAGACTGGGGCCAATTTCCCCCATCACTGAGGCAAAGACTCTTCTCAATATTGTGGTCAGTGCCACACCAACCATGCAATTTTCCACTCTGACTGGTGAGAAGAGAAATTAATTTGTGGCCCTTTATGAGCTCCAGAAAGTTTCTTCTAATCTTTTCGGTTGTTTTCCTCACATATGTACACTAACCAGTACTCAGCCCAAAGACTTGAGAGGGACCCTCTGCAGATCTCTGGGTTCTCTCTGTGCAGCTCTTTCCTCTCTGGTAATCAGAGCTGCAGTCAAGGCATTTTGGCTTTTCCAGACTCCAAGCTCTGTTTCCTTACCCCAGGGGGACCACCAGGCTATTCCTAGGTTTGCCCTTCTTCATCCACAATAGGGAAACCCCTCAGCAGCCAGGTGGGGCAACCATACGGTGCACCTCGCTTATCAGGTATCTCTCAATGTTCATTGTCCTTCCTTGTCTGACGTTCCGTGTCTTTTTTTTTTTTTTAAGATTTTATTTATTTTTTGGCAGAGAGACACAGTGAGAGAGGGAACACAAACAGAGGGAATGGGAGAGGGAGAAGCAGGCTTCCTGCTGAGGAGGGAGTCAGATGCAGGGCTCCATCTCAGGACCCTGGGATCATGACTTGAGCTGAAAAGGCAGCTGCTTAACAACTGAGCCAGCCAGGTGCCCTGACGTTCAATGTCTTAAAAACTACTTCATATATTTTTTACATGGTTTCAGGATGAAGGGTAAATCTGGTCCCTATAATTTTGGCTGGAAGTAGAAATTCCTGAAACTGCTTTTGATGACACTGACAAATGCAATATATTTGGTCTTCTGACCTCTTTTATGCTGCACAGTCATATATGGGTATCTCAAGCTCATAAACTTATTGAGAAAATGCATTCATATAACATATATAAGGTTGTATTTTTCTCCATTCAAAAGTGACTTAAGAAACTATTTTGGTGAATACAGGGCGCCTGGGTGGTTTAGTTGGTTAAGTGTCTACCTTCAGCCTAGGTCATGATCTCAAGGTCCTGGGATAGAGCCCACATTGGGCTACCTGCTCAGCAGGGAGTCTGCTTCTCCCTCTCCCTCTGCCCCTCCACCCCACTTGTGCTCTCTCTCTCTCAAATATAATCTTTAAAAAAAATTATTTTGGGGGCACCTGGGTGGCTCAGGGGGTTAAGCCTCTGCCTTCGGCTCGGGTCATGATCCCAGCCAGGGTCCTGGGATCGAGCCCCAAATTGGGCTCTCTGCTCGGCAGGGGGCCTGCTTCCTCCTCTCTCTGCCTGTCTCTCTGCCTACTTGTAATCTATCAAATAAATAAAATTAAAAAAAATAAAAAAAATTATTTTGGTGGACATCCTTTTGTGGGAAAGACTGTTCTGAGATTAGGGTTGTAGCAAAGGACACTGATGTTTTGTTCACATCCCTGTGTTTCAGCCAAAGGCTGCCCACGAGCTGCCGAACCCACTTTGCCTGGGTGCAGAGGGAGCCAGGGTCACTATAGATTAAGAGAAAGGCTCCTGAGGACAGCTCTCAAATGACTGATTTAAAATAAGACAAAAATCACACACACACATACACACACTTCTGGTCCTTTGCTCTTGATCAGGGCAGCCTGAGGTGTGGCCTACACTGTCTCTAGTGCTCCCTTTAGATTTTGATGCTCCTGGGGTGGGGAGGGTGGTTTGGGAGGAAAGATTGAGGGGGGCAGGACTTGACTTGATAAGGCTTGGATTCCTTCTTTTTTCCTGCCTCACTTCCCCACTCCCTTACTGGGTTTAACTGGAAACACTTCCTAATACCGGTTTAAGAAATGACTTATTTCCGGGGCACAGTGTCTGCCTTCAGCTCCAGTCATGGTCACAGGGTCCTGGGATTGGCCCCACATCCGGCTACCTGCTCTGCGGGAATCCTGCTTCTCCCTCTCCCACTCCCCTTGCTTGTGTTCCCTCTCTCACTGTTTCTGTCAAATAAATAAAATCTTAAAAAAAAAAAAAAAAGAAGTGATTTATTTCCACAGCTGTTAGGATGGGTGTGTACATGTCCATTGTATACATCACATATGCATTAAAGGCACCAGCAGCTTAAGTTGTTCTCTCTAGAAAGAGCAACAGTGAACAACTTCATCAGGTGAAGTGATTCTTTGCATGACATGCATAATAGGGCATGTCTTCCAACAGATGATACTTCTCTGAATATTTATCCCAAGTGTAAAACCTAAGGGCTTATGCTGGGCCTGGGTCCTAGTGATGATTCCTACAACCTCACATTCTTGACCAATTGAATGTCCCACTAGATAATCTCCAACTCCTTCCTTCCCCACCAGCTGACTCCCTTAGTTCTCATGCCACGATTATTTATCTCAATGGAGCTTATACCCTTCCTGATGCCCTAAGTGCTTCTGCTTCCCAGTTAGACCAGTAAGTAACTCCCCTAAGCCGGCTAAGTCTCCAGTGGTCCTGCCCTTCCACAAAGTGGTCCAGAAGTTCTGTAGCCCTTCATGTCATGGAGCTGATCTCCTTACTTGAGATGAATGGGACATGTCCCACCAAACTCTCAAGTATCAGTACAGTTTGATGACAGAATAAGCCTTGTAAGAGAAGGATACATCGGCTTTTACTTTCAGATGTAGCAGGACACCTGTGCTTCCCTTCTTGCTGGCAGAATTACTTCTGGGATGAGACATCTGGGGCTGGTATTTCTTTGTTGTGAAAAGCTGTCCTGCATAACACAGGATGCTTAGCAGCACCCCTGGCCCCAATCACAAGATGCCAGTAGCACCTTCTAAATTGTGAAAACCAAAAATGGTACTATCAGGGGATCAAGACAGCGTGCAGGAATGAAAGTCTCTTATTTTGTATGTAATCTTTTGTTGGCAGAGGACTTTTTGGTTGTTTCCTATGAGAAGCTTCTCTCCGTATCTTTTATCAACAGATTGATATACAGTTAATCCTGCCTCTTTACACAAACACAGCACACATCACTCTTTTCACTGTAGCCCTAACAAATATATGTTTCACTGCCCATCAGAGAGGCCAAGAGAAAAAGGAATGACAACATCCCATTATTGTGGGAGTAGGAAGACAAACTCACACACTACCAGGAATGCATACATGACAGGTGAGGAATAGGACTTTTTGGGAATGGAATTTGGCAATATGTTAAAAGTGCATGAAATACATGCATTTTTTTTAGACCCAGAAATTCTATTTTATTACAACAGAATAATCAGAGAAGATATGATATGCATAGAATTTTTTAAGATAATGAAAATTAGAAACAACCAAAATGTTCAACAACAGGAAGCTGATTAAGTAAGTTATGGTGCAGCCATACAACAGGATATCACAGAGCCATTACAAATAATGAGGTTGACACATACTGGATTAGAAAAAAGATTTTTACAATGCATTAAGTAAAAAAACATGTTACAAAACAACGTATATATGTATAGAAAAAAGTCAGGGAGGATAGACACTAAGAATTTTAACCATATCTTTGGGTGTAAGAATCGGTATGGTTTTTTTCTTTTAATTTTCTTCCCTTCAAATTAACACATAATCCTTGTATAACAAAAATAAAGATCGAATGATAGGGACTGCAAATAGCATGGACCATGAAAGCAAGACTTTCTATTGAGAGCACAGGAAGCAGTTTCTCTCCATTTGATTCTAAGAATGCCTCACATGAAGCAAGCTATTGCCCAGGGAAGGACTCACTTAGGCTCCCTGTAATTTAAGTGGGGCCAGAGGCCAAAGACGTTTAGCCTGGTCAAACTTAGCAACTGAACAGATTCTTATTGTTTGGGACATCTGCTTCTCCTCAATTGTATTTATCCAAGTAAAGTATTATCTGCTTAATTGTGGAATCTCTAATATAGTTTTAACTCCCCATTTTCATATGGAAAATTAGTGTTTGAGTCCCTGATGGAATGACTTTAACCGAACACTTGGTGAAAGACTCAGGTGCCAAGGCAACGAAAAGGAAATGGGAGCAGAAGCTCCTGTTTCTGCTCTTTTCTACCACCCCAATGCCTACAAGGAGAACCATCTCAGCTGCTTCATGTCTGCATAAAAATGCATGGACCTGAAGGGTAAATTATATCCTAGAGCAAAATGCTTGTCTAATAAAAAAATAAATAAATGGCGGGGGTATAGGCTAATGTTCAGAAGTGAATAAAAAAAAAAAAAAAAGAGCCTTTTCTCTTCCTTTTTCCAAACAATCTGCCATGTATGAAAGAACGTAAGGAATTCCCTCTGCCCTGAAAGGAGATGCCTTTGTAGCACGTAGAAGCAATGACAGTCACATCACACCAATAATAAGCCATGCCTATCCCAGGTCTTAATGAGGACTACCATCAATTATTTCAGATTTATCACTGTGTGAAGCCATTTCTCATGGCTGTCACTTTTAGTGGGGTTGTAAAAGACTCTGGCCACTTACCTTAGGGTCAAAACAAGCCCAGCTGAGGTCAGGAAGCCATGAAGCAACACACAAAGAACAACTTAGACTTAGTTGAGAGCAGGGCAGCCACAGGGAGGGCAGGGCGATGGGCTGAAGACTTCAGTTGATGCTGAAGCTGTTTTAGGGGAAGACACTCTCCCTTTCCCTGTAGAAGGTAAGAGGGCGGATCCTACCAGATACACAGCAATTCATGTACTTCACAAAGAGTAAAACACAAATGTAAGAACCTGACATTATAGAACTGTCCTGCTTAACTGACTCCATCTCATTCTCTTCTGGCATAGAGCTAGTGCTTGGCCAACGAGGGCTTTGGGAGCCTGCTTCGTGAAGCTTGTATAACTTCAGTCCCTTGTCCAACCCAACCATGCCCTTTGTCACCCAAACTCACATTGCCTTGTTACATAACAGACAAGCTTATTTACTCTATTTCAGACGTTTTATTTTTCCGATTCTAACATTAGGCTTCGATAAGTACAAAAAATTCACAGGTACAAAAATTTCTGTATAGCCTTGTGGTAGTTAAAAAAACCTGTGAAAATAAAACAATGTTTTAAGTTGGGTAGTAGCCATCTCTATACATCTGAGTGACAGTATCCTTGAAGTGCGACTGTAAAAATGGTGAGAACTGTTGTACTGTGATGACGTTACAATTTTTTATGACTCTTTTTCACTTGTCCCAGGAAATCTATCTCATGCCATCTGTGCTGGTATTTTGCTATAGACCAATTCTCTGCCTCTTTGGGGCTTCAATGATGACACCTTGATCCTTGATCTTTCAGCCTCATGTTCTGACCGTTGGAAAATTCTGACACCAGCCTCAAGAGTGAGAACAGCTGGATTGAGATTTTATAGCTATTACCCTTCCTGATGTTAAAAAAGAAAAAAGTAATGCTGAAAAAGATTGATGAATTTTTCATACTGGAATTAATTTATCTTCCTGCAAGGATTTATTTTCATACTTCCACTGCAGATGGATTATATTTGATGAGCTTTTATCTTTTCACAACATTAAAAAAAATTTTTTTCTTGAAAAGATTGTTTCTTCTTATCCCTAGGATTCTGAGTAAAAATGATGGACGGGAACAGGGGAAATCTGAATATATCTGTTTGTTTGTTTATTTTCCCTACATCTAATAACCTGTTGGATACAGAGACTGGAGATCTCCATGGTCTTTGTTCAACAGCTCCAGGAATGGCTGTGATGACAGATAAAACCAAAAGATTCACTTTATTTAATCATAGATAGTAAAGATCTTGCCAGGATGTTCTAGGCATGAAGACAAGACAAACATCAGAAAGCTGAATCAGAAGCTATCTCACAGCTTAGACTTTTTTTTCCTCTGCTTAATAAGAAATAAATTATCATTGCCATCGGCTTCCAAGTAGCTCTCCTTTTTCTTATGCTTGTTCCGCTTGCCCTCTCTGGGCGGCTTGTCTTCTCTTGGCTTGTGGGAATGTGATGAGTGGTGGAAGGACTTGGAAGCCTTCTGGGTTTTGAAAGGACCAAGAGAAGAGTACAGTTTGGGGCCCCTGGGGAAGTCCTCATCCGCTTCATGACACTTGTCAGCCTTCCTGTGTTTCTCACGCTCTTTATTGCTCCTGCTCGTCTCTTTTTGGGTTTCCTTCTTTTCTTGAGGCCACCTGTTATTTTTATGGGAGGCATGGCTCTTCCTCCTGTTATGGTGGGACCGCGCATCTGCCACTTCCATGTGAGGTCTCTTGAACTGCCTAGGGAAATCCCCATTCTTCTGGAGTTCTGGAAAATAGAAAAGTATTTCTGCATTTTCAACAACCAGACAGTCCATGCACAGCTGTCACAGGTCTATAAATAACTCAGCAGAGAGAGAAACCAGATAATGCAATGTTCATGATACGACATTCTAAATAGCCATCACTAAGGTAAAACCACTCACCAAAAACTGCATGGTTCTAGTTCCGTATCTGATTGCTAAAAATGGAAAATATCCAGAAATCCAGTGATATTTATTCTATTCAATATAGCTGAATTAGGTTGAACAATGGAGATGAAGATTAGTGAGAGCAGTAAACATCTTAGCTTTGTGAAGAAAACTCATGTCTGACCAATTCAAGCTCTCGCAGTGATAAAGAAGCCCTTGATGATAAAGTGAAACAAGATGTATAAAATGGTCTTTTGATAGACTCATATGACATTTCAATTACTGTCTGAAGATAAAGTCTGGCCACAGGACTTAGAAGTGGATGCCAAACCACACAGGAGATTTTTCCTCCAGAGTAGACATCACTGGCTTGGAGAGTACACACACACAGCTATCTTAGAGGTTTTGGGGCTGGACCTGATGTTCAATTTTGCTGGGACTTGGCACCCTTACTCTAAGTGTTTGATGGTTGTGATCCTGATTGGTAAGTGGGAGATGAGGTGCCAGTGAGGGATGAAAATGAACATGCCAACAAGACCTTGAAAGATTAAAGAAGTGGCCAATAAAAAAAACAGGTGGAAATACAAATATTTAGGGGACCAAAAAATAATGAATTCTAGGATATAGAGCAAAGATAATTAATTATAGACTTTATCATAAAATAAAAATTCCAATAGACCATAGAGAACCTCAAAGTAGCCACAGAGTTGTCAATCTAACTAGTTAAAAAGGAAAACAAATGGTTTTTCTAGCATTAAAAGGTTATAAAGACTCATTATAGAAAACCTGGGAAATACAGAAAAGTATATAAAAAATAAAACAGTAGCCACAATCTTTTAATTCAGAGGTGACATTTTGGTGCATTTCTTTTAAATTTTTAATTTAATTCCCTAATCAATATCTTCATGTACTGTAATTTCTCTCTCTACAGTTGAGATAAAGTTCATATGAAATGTCTTATGTAAAATATGCAGGAGTCGAAAAGTAGTTCCTTTTAAAGAAGACCCAAGAGTTAACAACGTGAACTTGGGTGAACTTGAAACTTCAATGGGTGAACTTGAAAAATATAGAACTGTTTTGTCCTGAAAGCAACAAAAGTAACTTGGTGAACCATTGTGAAGGATACAGCAAGAAAGAAGTCGAAAGAGTAGGCTCAAATTATAAAACAGAAGAACTTTGTTAGTGACGGTAAAAAAGGAACCCCAGAGGGTGGCCATGGACAGGAAGCTCTGCCGTAATCATGGCCGGTAAGAACAGACTTCTTTAGAGAAACTCCAGGGATCACCAAGAATCACCTAGCAGAGAAAGCTTCTCTTTCCATGAAAAATACTAGGGATATACAAAGGGAAAAAATAATTACTTGCCAAACAGGAAAATCTCAAAGGAGCCTTTACAAACTCTGAATACCTACAGGGCTAGAATATGTTCTGGACATTTTCTAAACTGGTCATTATGTGAGAAAAATGCTTACTGGGAATAGAACATAACACAGTTTCTGAGGTGGGTTCCTGATTTCTGGAGATCAAGAAAGTTCTGGTTTTTCTGGCAATTATTTAAAAACATTTTCTGTGTTAACCAATGACCCCCAGAGCAGGGAAAGACAGGGCAAAAGAAGGTATTTAGGAACTACTGCAAAAGTGGATCTCACAAAAAGTCAATAACATACCTTTCACTTTTCGTTTTATTCTCTGTTCTCTCTCCCGAATTTCATATTTGTCATCATAGTAGTAGATGAACGGAGACGTTGGAAAGGTCTGGTTAAACATTCGTCTTTCTGTACATTCCTGCAAGTTGTTTGAAATTATTATTTCAAATTACCAAATTTGAGATTATGATGTTACCAGGGCACTGCTCGGACCACCTTTCTGCAAGATTACGGACCACTGTAGTTAGAGATGAGCCCCACACCAGGGATACCTGGCTAAGGGTGCAGTCTTAACTGGGACGCTGGGAAGATCATACCCAACTACACTTAACCGTGCTTACTTGCTTCTTTGAGGCTTGGATTTTCTTCCCTTCTGTACCCATGAAATCCTTATCTTTTCTCAACCTTCCCAGACAAACCCTGCCCCCAGTCTGAGTCAACAGCAACAGGGACTGAATCTCTAACGCACTTGCCTTGTTCCTCTGTTAGTGGGTTTATTTTATTTGGCCTCACATTGCTTTAGACCTTTGCCTGTCTGTCTCTCCCAACAAACATCCTTCCATCAAGTGCTTCTCCTTTCACATTTACACCCTAAAATGTGAACATTCTTGCCCTTTGCTCTTTTCCCTTCACACAAATGGTCTGCAGCCTTCTTCTAACCCAACACTCACTGCTAACAAGGGCAGTGGTTCTTATGGTGGGGAGCAGGATGGCGGTGGCAGGTTATGTCTAGCTTGAAACTGCTCCTAGGTAATTCTGAAATACCCCAAAGGAATCTTCTCTCTACTACCCCCACTCAAAATGAGATCACGCCTCTTGTTCATTGTCCTAGGTCGGCTTCCCACTCTCATGACTCTGGCTTTCCCACTGCTGCTATTTCCCAAATTACATTCTTGGCCTGAGCCACATCCAATATACTAGGGCTTAATTCACCATGATCTGTTGATATATTTTCATTTGGTATGCCTGGAACCAAACTTTCTTTTCTCTAAAAGAGGCTTCCCTTTGGAACTTCCCCATTTCTGTCCTCTGCCATACTGCTTAAAATGTATTTTATAAATGTTTAATTCTTCTTAGTTAAGTATGGAAGAAAATTAGAATACCCCTTAGGAAGAAAGTATGTGAAACATCTACATAACATTTAGTTGACTTATCGTAACTTTGGCATAATATATTTGACTTATAATTCTAAGACATCTGACCGGGCTGGTAGCCACACACCTAGGGACGTAATTTGCAGAGTTTAAAAAATTATGAATCATTCAAAATACATACTTTAGTGTAAAGTAATGGAAATCTGTACCTACTATTAGGCTTTATCAAATCATAACATTTTACCTTAACTTACCTCAATTTTTGTCCCAAGGAGTGAAGCATTAATAATACAACTGAAATCCTCTTTCCCATGCCTCATTCCTCTCCTTCCCTTTCCAGAAACTGCCACTGTCTTAAAGTTGCTGCCTGCCATTCTCATATGTTTTACTCTTACAACTAATAAACAATAAGCAATGGTGTAAGTTTGAAGTGTGCAGACTTCATAAAAACAGAATCATTCTATAAAAATTTTGAAGGAACTTTAGTTTATAATAGCTTTATAGAATAAATTGGGTGATGTTCTCTTGGATTATCTGTTTCTGAATAATGGTTAGGTAAAACTTGACTGTAAAACTCTCTGGGTCTGATATATTTCAGGGGAGAGAATTCTGATTACTAATTTAATTTTTCTAGTGGTATTGGTCCATGTAAGTTTTTTCTTCAGTCATTTGGTTAATTAATATTTTTTGTAATTATTTTTTTTGTATTTTGGTTAATTAGTATTATTTTATCTGTATTTTCAGGCTTAATTTTGAACTTTATAAAGTTTGTATAGTATTCTCTTATAATTAATTTTAAGCTATTTACAATTTTTATTCACTATTTGTACCTTTTCTTTTTCTTTGAATAGTTTTTCTAGAAGTCTTTTTTCTTTTGAAAAGAAAATGTTTTCAAAGAACCAACTTTTGGTTTTGTTGATGTTATTAATTTTGTTTCCTATTTTAATAATTTTGGATCTTTATTATTTCCTTCTTCCAACTACCTTTAGAGATACTGTGTTGTTGACTTTCTGGATCTTTGGGGGCTTTTTTGGATCCTGCAAGTTATAAGGCAAACCTGTATGGTAACATAAAGTATTACTTTTATAAATCACTATCCATGGTGGCTCCAAGTTCCCAGAAGAAAGGACACCCATACAAGACTTGGGTCTAAGATTCTGTTATAGTCTGAATGTTTGTACCCTTCCCTTCACCCCCAACCAAAATTTACCCCCAAGGTGACAGTGTTAGGAGGTAGAGCCTTTGGGCAGTGATTAGGTCATGAAGGTGAAGCTCTGACAAATGGGATTAATTGTTCTTATAAAACAGCTCCCCCCTGCCAGAGCTCCCTAGCCCATCCCACCCCTGTGAGGACACAACAAGAAAGTGTCATCTATGAGGAAGGTGGCCCTCACCAGACATCGATTTTGCTGGAGCCATGATCTTGGGCTTCCCAGCCTCCAGAACTCCAAGACAAATTGCTGTTGTTTATAAACCACCCAGTCTAGGGCAGTTTGTTTATAGCAGCCTAAATGGACTAAGAGAGACTCTAACCATAAAATATTAAGAGCAAATTACAATTACATCTGACGCACTTCCAGCGCCCACTCATACTTTCACACGCTCCTGGAGTAGGCTCTCTGCATGGTTCCTACTGTTTCCTATGATAGTCTGCCTGATGCAGAGATGCCTGGGATGGTCCCTGCCTCCCCAACTAGACAGTGAGTGGAGCCAGGGCAGGGCGGTGCCACCTTCACCTTCACCTCAGAGTATCTTCCACATGAAGAGGCTCTTCGGTAACATCTGTAAA
Source organism: Taxidea taxus jeffersonii (assembly GCA_003697995.1). Taxonomy (NCBI): domain Eukaryota; kingdom Metazoa; phylum Chordata; class Mammalia; order Carnivora; family Mustelidae; genus Taxidea; species Taxidea taxus. Next base: position 28,811 of record ML103594.1, on the reverse strand, counting down.
GCTGTATTTCCGAAACCGGAGGGGAGGGGTCCTCAGACATCTTTAATCATCTGCACAGTCTCCTATTTGGATCCTGTATGGTCTAGACTGGTCTGACTATACGGAGCTATACAGTACCATAAATATTTTCCAAAGCCAAATGTAAATTATATTTTGATTATCCACATCGCTGGTCCCCTCCATTAGCACAGACAATTGATAGTTGGCTATATAATTTATCTACTGTTCTGGATTAGCCACACCACTGATCTTCTTCATTAGTGTGAATAATCTAGAGTTCTTCATCTATGGCAGCGATGAGGCGGCCAAATTTGCTTTATTGTAAATTAGAAACTATCTAAATCTAGATTTCAGGGATAAATTCCAAATGTTTTTAATGTATTTCCTATCTACATTAACAGGAGTGACTAGTAAGCAGTATGTGTCCAACTATAATTGTTTTTCTTTAATTGAACAAACATAAATGCTAAAATCACACCCCTTTGCTTTAAAGAGGTCAGCAAGCATGAACTGTATACCTATGTGATCTGTGTGGCAGTGGAATGCTCATGTGGAGAGGTTTCCTGAACAGTGTTGGCAACATCCGAGTTTTAGCAACGAGGAGGAATGCACAAAGCAGGAAAAGATCTAGAGATCATAACTTTGTAAGAAGAGCTCTCTAATAAGGCTTTCAGTGTGAGTTCTATGGAAATGAAGGAAGTACACTGCACAGTTTCTCCATCCTTATCACCGTACTATGGATTTGTTCACACTGGAAACAGCATCCCTGTGTCAGTACTGAGAAATCTCCCTGTACAACTTCTTTGCTTTGTAGATAAAGAAACTGAGGTCCAGAGAGAAAATGTCGGTTGTTCAAGTCACACGGTTAAGTCAGTAGCAGAGCAAAAACTGGAACTGAGGATCAGACCTTGACCCTACTTTCCTATTCTATCCTTCACCCCCTGGTACTGCTGCCCCAATGCGGAAGAAAAACTTCATCTGCCTGTGAACTGTGCCCCGGCCTTTTCTTTTCCCAGCCATTCTGTCTCTCCCTAGGCTATTGAGCTCCAGCCCCAGGATCTGTGTGATCAGAATTCAAGTCACAAAGGGAAGTCCTCCCCATTCTACTGCTCACAGCCCTACCCATTTGGAGGGCTCTCTCCCCACTGAATGCTTTCCACCTCCTGTCATCAGACCGGACCTGATTTTAGTTTATTTTTCCTAGTTTATTTTAGTTTTTTTAGCTCCTAGGCTGCTAGGAGCCCACCCGGAGACTAGGGATGTCTTTCTCCATAAAGATTTTCTACTTTTTATGCCACCGCCTTTCTTCCTCTGCCGCAGGATTCCCAGAATGCAGGAGAACTCTGAGTCAATTCTTACTGCAGCCTGTCTCTGGGATGAGCTGCTATGGCTTCATACTTAGTGAGACAACTGGCTAGGAGACTCCCTCCCATCCCATGGCAACCACTTTCTTCTGCTCTGACACTCCCGTACCTGAAACAAACATAATTTGGCCCTTTCAGTTGGGGTTGGGAACATGCAGTATGGAGAGGGAATCTGGACGTTTGTGGGGCATGCAGGCTAGTCAATGATGCAGCCCCTCTCTTTTCACCAGCGTTGGGGTTTACATGAGCGTGATGAGGATTTAAGGGTATTGTATGTGAAAAGTGGAGATACCGGAGAACTACACAGAAAATCTAAAATCAGGATTTGGCTGTGTCAAAGTCATAGCAAACGTAAGAACTCATGAGAAGTGTAACCATTCTGCTGACTACTTCTATCTGTCTGATTGATTTTATGGCTTCTGTATTTGTTTTAGCCTAACTTGTTCCTGCATATTTAAAATAATTAGAAGAATATGCTCTGACAGATCCCTTACTCTGGAAGGGATGGGAGAAGTCAGTCGGCTGAAAATATACAAAATCTTACTTCAGGATGTTAGTTTATTAAAAAAGTAAGCATTCAGAATTACATTCGTTTCATCTTTTGGCAAACACTCCCAGCACAACAGAATGCTTTATGTCCCAACGCTACTCAAACTTACGTGTCCATAATGGCCTTCTTGCCCACAGTTGTAGCAATACACTAAGGCTGATTGTCCAGAAGGGGTCTTCGGCTTTTTGGGTGGTCCAGGTTTGGTCTGCAACATGAGTATTTGCGAGGGTTTATTACATGTTAGAAGAAAATTGAAACCTGATTCTTTCCCAAAGAGCTCCTTTTCGGTAAGAGACTCCTTAGAGAGACGGCCTCCTAGAGTTTCATGTGAGGACCTCATGTCCAGATGGTTGTCTGTGTTAAAGTGTGTAACATGAAAATTATTTTAGACTTCAAATCAGTGTGTTCTTTCCTCTCCTTCACTCCTCATTCCATTTGGCGCTGTGCCCAGGACTGTGCTAGGTTTTGGGTCTCTCAGAGAAGCACAATAGGTGAGTAGAACATGACAGACATAAATAAATAATGACAGAAAGATGTAATAAGCACAGTGACAGAAACATGTACAAGGTATGAATGGAGTGGCAAGGGGGACCCACCATCAGATGGGGTGGAAAAAGTCAGGGAAAGCTTTCTTGGAAGTGTCAAACTTAAATCTACTCTCAAAGGATTAAGTAGAAGTCAAATGGAAAGTCTTTGGTAGAAGACACAGCATGAACAATGGCATGAAACTGAGAAGGAGCATACATGCTGACTACACACAACACGCACATCCAGGTGAGCTTGACAAATGAGGCTGGAGAAAGCAGGGCAAAGAAGGGAGGGCCTTATAAATTATCTTAAGGAGCTTAGGGTTTATCTGGGCTTTTCCCTTTTTTTTTTTTTTAAAGATTTTATTTATTTATTTGTCAGAGAGAGTGAGCACAGGCAGAGGGAGAAGCAGGCTCCCTGCTGAGCAAGGAGCCCGATGTGGGACTCGATCCCAGGATGCTGGGATCATGACCTGAGCCGAAGGCAGCTGCTTAACCAACTGAGCCACCCAGGAGTCCCCCCCCCCTTTTTTTTAAAGAGACTTTTTTTTTTTTTAAGATTTTATTTATTTATTTGACAGAGAGAGAGAGAGATTACAAGTAGGCAGAGAGGCAGGCAGAGAGAGAGGGGGAAGCAGGCTCCCTGCTGAGCAGAGAGCCTGATGCGGGGCTCGATCCCAGGACCCCAAGACCATGACCTGAGCCGAAAGCAGCAGCTCAATCCACTAAGCCACCCAGGTGCCCCTGGGCTTTTCCATTTTAAGTGTAGTTTTAAATGTAGGAGCCAAACAGTTACAATTTTATTTCAGAAAACCATTTGGGCTTAGAGTTATGCAGGGGCAGAGGGGAGTGGTGGTAGTGAGTACCAGCAGAAGGTTAGATGCATGAGAAAGGTGGCTGTAAGGAAAGCCAGTGAGGTGATGAGGGCCTAAAGTCATAAGAGTAAAGTACAAGATAGGAAAAGGGGAACAGATTTGGCAAATACATGAGGTGATAAAACCAGTATCACTCGAACACTGGAAAGACACGGAATGAAGGAAAGGAGAAACTGGAATACTTTTCGGGTTTCTAAGTTGGGTGAATTAGCAGTAGTACCAATACTTGTTTCAGAAAAGGTAGGGGAAAAAGGAGCCTAGGGAAAGATAATGAAGTCTAACTTGGATGTTGTATATTTTGGTGGAGATGCCCACCAGGCAGGGGTCTATGTGAGATTAAAGCTTAAGGAACAAGTGTGAGCTTCCAGATCTATCTGGAAGAAATCTGGATAGTAGTGGAGACTAAGATGATCTGAATGGATATCATCGCCATACCCAGTATGAGCAGCAGTGATGCAGGATGGAACCCAGGAACAACACTTAAGGGGCAGACAAAGGAGCCTGAGAAAGGGACAGAGAAGGAAAGTTTGAAGGCAGAACCACAGGAGAATACAGTCAAAGACCTTAGAGAGTAGCTTCAAAAAGGATGAACTGAGCTTCAGTGTCAAACATGAGAGGCTTAGTGAGATCAGAACTGAGAAACATCTGTTACATTTGTCAACCTTTCATCGATAACCTTAGTGTGAGAATCTTGGAATTAGTGGAAAGATAAAAAAGAGTAGAAGGCAACAGGTTGAAGAGTGAAACAGTGAATAAAAAGGTGACAAGACTGTAAGGAAGAACAAGAAATGATAACCCATAGAAGCCAGGATGGTGGTTACTCCCAGGGGGGAGAAAACAACTCACAAAGGCTTTTTGGGTAGCCTCAATTTTCTATTTCTGGAACACAGCGGTGTTCTAGAACTTGTGTGTGTGTTACGTAACTCATTTACTAAACTGTGTATGTTTTATGCACTTTTTAATATGTATGTTACATTTAACAATAAGAAACACTTTTTAAGAGATTTTATTTATTTATTAGAAAGAGAGAGAACAGGAGCAGAGGGAGCAGCAGGCTCCCCACTGAGAAAGGAGCGAGATGAGGAACTTGATCCCAGGATTCTGGGATCATGACCTAAACCAAAGATAGATGCTTAACCAACTGAACCACCCAGGCATCCCAGTAGGAAATATTTTTAAAAACTGAACAGAGGGGGCACCTGGGTGGCTCAGTGGGTTAAAGCCTCTGCCTTCAGCTCGGGTCATGATCCTGGGGTCCTGGAATGGAGCCCCACATCGGGCTCTCTGCTCAGCAGGGAGCCTGCTTCCCTTCCTCTCTCTCTGCTTGCCTCTCTGCCCACTTGTGATCTCTCTCTGTCAAATAAATAAATAAAATCTTAAAAAAAAACAAAACTGAACAGAGGTTGAGAAAATAAGACATGGGTATATATTACTTCAAGAAGCTGAATAACAAGGGGCAGAAGAAGATTGAGCAAGATGTAGAAAGGGGGTTTGGTGGAGTTTGCTATTAGAATGAGAGAGAGAGAGATCTGAACACCTGAGCAAGCTAGTAGAGATGGAGGAGTTGGAAATAAGAGAGAAGGGAGAAAACAGAGCAAAACCCCTGAAGCAGCGGGGGCTTTAAACAGAAGGAGAAAAACCTAATTGTGCTCCCACTCCATTCTTTTTGGATATTGGAAGAAAGGTAAGGATGGGGTATAAACTTGGGTAAGTTTCTTTTCTCTTTCTCTCTTTTTCCCTTTCTCTCCTTCTTTCTATCTTTTTTTAGGTAAACAGTATACCCAACACAGGGCTTGAACTCATGACCCCAAGGTCAAGAACTGCAGACTCCCCAGACTGAGCCAGCCAGGCGTCCCCTGCTTACATTCTTCAATGGAATGCAATAAGGAAGAGTGCTGGTCTGCCAACTAATTTTGTTACTATTGTTTAAGGTGGCAAACAGGTGGCCTGTGGAGGTTTTACTTTCTTGACACCAGAAAATTACCTATAGGTTATAAAAACTGTTTTCAAACAACTTTACTTTCAGTTTCTATTTCCAAAATGGAAAACTGGAGGATAACAGTAACCCAGAAGCTCTTTTCTACTGAAAATGACTATATAGGTTACACAAAATGGAATTCACAATCTCAGCTCTTACCAATTGGGATATAATAAAAAAACACAGCAAAAGGTCTTATATTCTCCAATAAAAAAATGTGGTTCATGAATGAAGACAAGCTGAAGGTCGTCAAGCACAGTTTTGATAGGGATGCACATAAGCAGTGTACCACTCACTTACTGCAGTGGTTCACACATTTGTTCAGGTATAGAATGCCAGGAAGACATGAAATTGTTAAGCAGAAATTATTTTTCCATCTTTGTGTTACCTGATGTGACACAAAATTGCAACCATGAGCATATACGTGGTTTAAGAGAAAGAAATAAAACCCAGAGATATGTCATGGATGTGAAGGCAGAACACGTTGTCAAAAGCTACTGGTGGGTTAAATAAGATAAAGACTATGAAATCCACTGGATTAACGATCGGGAAGTAGCTGGCAACTGGAAACTGTCGTGAACAGTTTATTTGAGGGGTAGAAGTGCAAACCAGATTGTAATGGGTTTATTAGAAGTAGAAAGAAATGGAGAACAGTACACTGATGACTTTCAAGAGACTAGTTTGGGTATGGGGGAAAGGAAGGGGACAAGTACAGCATAACAAGTTCAAGGATGCCTCCATCAGTGATATTTACCAGAGCGCTGGGCACATGGCATGAGCATATACAAGCATTCTTTCACTGATTTACTAGATAAATAATTACTGAGTGCCTAATACATGCTAGATATCTTAGAACAGATCAGGTAATCCAGAAATGAGACAAAAAAGATCACTGCTCACATCTCCCGTGGTGGAAGACAGATGAACTGACAACACACACACACACACACACACACACACACACACACACACACAGTATCAGATAGTAATAAAATAGCACACAGGCAATGAAAACAGAGTTATATGATTGAGAGTCACTGGTGGTGACTTAAGATTGAATTTTAGGGAAACTCTCACTGAGAGGGTCATTTTTTGTGACCAGCCCCACCTCCATCCCCCCAAAGTATGCAATGAATGGGGACAGCATTCTACCTCTAAGGCATGAGGGACAGGAGATGCAAACCCCTGAGGTGGGCATAAGTTTGCCAAATTCAAGTATCTGAAAAGTATCTATAAATTTGCAAGTGTAGTAGGTGAAGGAAGAGTGGGAGAAGAGGTTCTAGAGATGGAGAAGGACTAGATCACTTAGGGCTTTAGCAATCAGAGTGGAAGGCACTAGATTTTGAGTGAAAATCTATTCTAAGGCTAACTGAAGGTGCTCAGTAACTAGCTGGTAACTATTAGCAGAAACTATCACTGATGATAAACAGAATTATCCACCCCCCAAATAATAAATGTTCTCGAAAAAGTTATGTTTATAAATTTTTCTGTGTGTGTGTGTGTGTGTGTGTGTGTGTGCGTGCACGCATGCAAATATATGGCAATTTACCCCTAAGACAAGATATCTAGGTTCATTGATGAGAAGGAAAATACGCTCACTGTGTTTATTCCACTGGAATAAGAAATTCCACTGGCTCAAATCCTATGCAAAAGGACAACATGAAATCAGGCAGTAATGACAAGGGGGAGCCGATAATGACCAAATTAAGAGAGATCCAAACACTGGAACTTTGCCTTGATTGGTACAGATGCAAATAGGGATTTCCTCACAGGAGAGCCAATGGTATGTATCCCCCTGGCACTACTGGCTTCTCCTTAAGAATACAGAACACAGGTACACTACTGTACAACTCTCCAGTGGCTTGTTCCCATTACATACTCTCAGAATAAAGGCCACAGTACTCCTGATCCTCTTTTCCCTATTTCATCTTCTCACGTATTTCTCATGTTTATTATCTGCTTCCCTCTTGCTAGAATGTAAGGTGTATGAGGTATGATATCTTTGTTTAGTCCACTGTGCATCCTTATGTCAAGAATCTAGAGTAAGTGTTGGCAAACTATGGCTGACAGGCCAAATCAGGCCTGCTGCCTGTTTTTGTAGAGCCCACAGGCAAGAATGGCTTTTACATTTAAATGGGAAAAAAAAAAGAAGAAAGAAAGAAAAGAAAAAAAAAAAGGATATTTTGCAGCACATGAAAATTCTATGAAATTCAAAATTCAGTGTCTGAAAATAAAGTTTTACTGGAACACAGCCAGGCACATCTGTTTACAGATTATCTAGAGCTACTTTTTCTTGTATTATTTTAATACTAGTATAGTTAACATACAGTGTTATATGTTTCCTGGGTACAATATAGTGATTCAACAATTCCATATATCACCCAGTGCTTATCAGACATTTCTTCAAAGAAGACATCCAGATGGCCAACAGACACAGGAAAAGATGCTCAACATCCCTCATCATCAGGGAAATGCAAATCAAAACCACAATGAGATAATACTTCATAACTTTCAGAGTGGCTAGAATGAAAAACACAAGAAACATGTATTGGCAAGGATGCTGAGAAAAGGGAACCCTCTTGCACTGCTGGTGGGAATGCAAACTGCTGCAGCCATGTGGAAAACAGTATGCAGTTTCCTCAAAGAGTTTCAAACAAAACTACCTACCACCCAGTTTTCTATGGCAACTTTTCATGCCGTAAGAGTAGAGTTATGACAGAGATCATATGGCCTGCCAAGCTAAACTATTTGCTATCTGGCCCTCTAGAGAAGAAGTTTGCCAACGCCTAAGCTAGAACATATAAAGTGCTCAATAAATAGGTGGTGAATGAGTAGATGTTAAAGATTCCAAAATTTCATAGAGTGGAAATGAGTTATGTGGCCAACAGATGTGTTTAAAGTAAATCTGAATACTGAAAATCTCTGCTATGGATTAGGATGCAAAGCAAAAGTTTTATGGAATTCCTCTAAGTTATTTTATTGCCTAAGTTTGAGGGAATTACAGGTAGTCCTAATGTTGTTCCATCTGCCTGTATCACTCTTTGCCCAGAAAAACATGGTGCACTCCTTTGCCTCCTTCAAATCTTGGCTCAAAGGTCATATTAGTAAGGCTTTCCTGATCAGTTTTTTTTAAAGACTGACAGCTCCATCCAGCTGGTGTTTCCTACCCTGTTTCACTGCTTAAAAATAAAACAAAACTTCATGTCACTTTTCACATCTTACATACTATAGATTTTGCTTGTTTGTCCTTCCACTTGCATTTTGAGGCAAGGAGGAAGCAAGTCCTGTGAGGACAGGGGTTTCTGTCTGGTTTTTGTTCACTACTGTACCCCAGGCCCCAAAAAGGGCCAGGCATATAGTAAGAGTTCACAAAATATTAATAAATTAATAATGAGGTAATGCACATATAAAGTACATGGCCCACAGTAAGCATCCAATACATTTTAGTTATTGTTAATAATTTGGATGCTTTGGGAAATAATATCAATTTCTTTATATCATTAGAGGATAACCTATAAAATTATGCTCTGACATATTAAAAAGTCTGCATAAATTAATATAGCTTCCTAAGTGTCTCCCCTACTTCACATTTAGAGTGTGGTATATACTCTGGCAAAATCAGGAAGAAATTAGTAATACAAAGAGAACAGAGATTCTGTTTTACAGTACCAGGGATAAAGAGATCCTTCTTAATCAAGATTTTGAAAGCATGCTTCATGGTGACCCTTATTTTATTTTGATAGTAATTTCATTCAAAGAGCCTCAAATTTAGCCCCACTGTTCATTTATGCCACCGAATGTAGTGCAAACATTTGGATGTTCATTCATCTGAGTAATGTCACCAGTTAAAAACTTCCATTATTACTAATAAAAATAGCAACAGTATTTATATTGTGCTATGAAATTCTAAACTGTTTCACAATAATTAATTAGTAAATGACATGACAAACGCTATCTACATACTCTCATTTTAATAAACTATCATGTACTAGGACTTAATAGGAATGAAATCAGCCTAGATCTTACCTAATTAGAGAACATTTCTGTATTAGAATACAGTACTGAAAACTCAATAATGATTTCCAGTGGACAAGTCTTCATACTATGATCTAACAAAAATCTTACAGCTATTTAAAATGTCAGAAATATAAATTTGTGACTCAATACTTCTGCCTTGGAGCATGTCTTTATTTTTAATTAACAGTAAAGGTCCAATTTAAAGCAGAATATGTCACTGATTAGCTAGCTCTTAGTTCAGGGTTCTGTCATACAGTCTGTGCTGTGGACAAAAAGTCAAATAGGGAATGAATGTAGTCTTTTAGAACTTTTTTTTTAAAGTTAAAAATTTATCTAGAGACTTTGACCCAATGGGTTACCAAGTGAACTATTTATGAAAGCAGCTTTTTTTTTTTTTTGGTTACAGACATTTAAATAATCTATATTTGTAGGGTGATATCTTGGAGATTACTTTACTATCAATATATAGAAGTAATAACCTGGTAGATAGCATTACCTATGAAAGGTCCATCCCATCTGCTATTCTTGCTGAAAGCTTTTCATGCACCAGTAAACTCAGTAAATATCAGAAGATAAAGCATAAGCCTACCACGCCATGGATTTACTCCTAATGTCTCCTCAAAGTGCAGCCCGATGCAACGATTACAAATGATTTTCTTCTAATGTCATTTTACATAACCCTTTTTTCTGCATGAGTAGTTAGTGCGGAATGAATGAATGAATGCCATTAAAACAGTTAATCATTATCTGGGACACTGGCCTTACTCCCTTCACAACTAGGAATCTCCATGACAAAGGCCAAGAGATCAAAACGCCATAGCTGCCTCAGTGTCCTATTTCTAACAGTAATTTTTTATGCAAATGAACCTGCTGGGCATCTCCCTCTGTGACCTTGAGCTGCCCTTATCTAAACTGACTTTGATCCAATGAGGGTCTGCATCTAGTTGAAGCTCATTACTATATAGGATAAGCAATCAATTTCACTAATTAAAGGGAATTTTCTACTCTTCTGAATGCAAAATGGACTTATTTTTATAATCACACATACACTTAAAGACTAGACTATATGTTTTTATTAATCCAATTTGTTATATGAACATATATTAAAAGGCAAATATATTAAGTACTTGAGGTAATGTATTCATGACCAAATGTAACATTTAGTACTGAGCTTAGCACCAGTCTTTCTGAACAAGTCATATTTGTTCATACATCTCTTAAATCAATATGCTTTTCATGCTTGAAAAGGACCTTATTCTTTCAAAATACTTCCAAATCTATTTATTCTTTCAGGAAACTCACTAATTGTACAAGCCTCCCCCCACATTTATGTATTTGAAAATGTTAAAAAACTATGTCATGTACCCAAGTATCAAACAGGATTTCTCAAGAAAATGTTACCCCAAACCAAAAGCTTGTCATCACAGTGAAAATCCATTGGTTGAAGTGACAAATGGCATGAATTTGACATTGGAACAGAAAAAGTTTCAATTTAAAATACATATTAAAATAAATAAATAAATAAATAAGCAAAATACATATTTTTTCCTCTTTAAAGATGTTATTTTTACTGCCTATTCTAGAGATCAGATGGGGTTTTTAAGTATTTCATTCCGTTTTACGAAAGGTACACGGGGGAATAAAAGAATGAATGACCTCCTGTTCCTTTAGTATTGTTTACAATATAAATGCCAACAAAATGTAACTGGTCCAGATTTAAGAAAAACCAAATCTGGGGCCTAAAGGAAAGAGAGGAAGAAATTTAAAAGTTAGGCAAACAGCTCTGCAGTGAACTGAACTAAAGCTGAGTCTACGACAAGGCAAAAATGATGATTCCAAGATACCGAGATATGCCCCAAGATCCAAAGGCCACGGTCCTGTCCTCCCTTGCCCGAGTTTTTCCTGTGACAGGTCCTCATACCTGCGGACCTGGACCCCAGGTCTGTTCAAACCACGGTTTTGGACAGTCTTCCATTTGCACCATTCTGGCCAACAGTCACAGTATTATTCTGAGGAATATTGGGAGGAATTTTCTCTCCAAACTAATGGCTTTGAAATTATTTTAAAACAAAGCTTCCTTCATAAAGTTTTTTAAGCTTTCATTTATTTCAGTGGGAAAAAAAAAAGAATTCAATCCTATTCCAGAAGACATTGCTACTAATTCCCATTCCAAAAATGCCATTGAAAGCACCATATATAATGATATACCTGTATCTTTTATGTGTTAAAAAACTATGTCATGTACCCAACAGACCCCCAATCCATTGGGTAATTCCTTAATTAGGCAGATTTTTGAAACATGTATTATGTACACAACAGACCGGAACGTCTCCTTTGGAGCATTTTCTAGTCTATCGGGTGATTACATCATTAAGCCACACATGCTACGTAGAAAAAAATCCTTATGAAAATTCATGAAAAAATGTACAGCACATCATTAGCATGCAGCAGACGTGTATGCTTTTGATATTTTCTCTGGTAAAAAAAAAAAAAAAACTACATGAAATAATTAGTCCAGGTCATGAAAACATGAGAAAGGTACCAGACACTGGTGAAAATGAAAATTGCAAAAAAATTGCATCTCTCATGGTTTAGCTGAGAGTAATTTGCTTTATTGGAAAATGGATTCTAAAACAGTGTTCACTTGAACTATAGCAGAATAGAGTGCTGCTTTATTGATTTGATATTTCCTACACACACCTAACTTCCTCCCTAATCCCTTTTTTGGATACTCATAAGTTTTACAAACCAATGAGCTGAAGGTTGCAAATGACCAGTGGTAAGACCATTAATTATTCAAGGCCTTTCGGTACTGTGTGTTTGTATGCGTATATCTTCATTTTATGTAACCAAGAGTATAAGGGACTGCATGAGTGTATCTTTTTTATTAAGTTGAGATTACACTAAAGTAATACGAAGAGAGGTAAACTGTTGGTATAACTCCCAAGAGTGAAAATATTATATATTCACAACATTAAGCATTAGGCAAAAAATCTAAAAAATGATATATTTGAAGACTAAAATAAATGAAGCACAGGTTTCATTAAAGAAGCTATTAAGCTTATTAATTTATGATTTTTCTTTTTGTAAATAAGATCCCACCCTCCATCCCTGCCCCCCCAAAAAACCCAACAACAAAAAAAGAAAACCTCAGTAAGCAGAGAACAATGAACATATGCAAGACAGTTAGAATCACAGTAATTCACTCCCTGAATGCTCCAAATCTTCATGGCTTAAAAAGCATCCCAATTTTCTCCAAAGGTAGTGGCATTTATTCACTGGGCCATAGCTAATTTTACATGGAATGCAAAAATGTTAGTTTAAGTTTAATTTACCACCCTATTTAAATATTTCCAATGTAGCTCTCAAACTGCAGAGCTATCCCTCCTTCTATTTTAATTTTAAAGTAAGTTAGCAAAGGCTTCCTTCTTAATCCCCAGAGACTACCTACATAGTGACACAAACGCACAAATTTATGACAGCAACATAAATGCTCTTCTGAAGTAATGTGCAACATTAAGTGAAAATCGTTTCCTGGAAAGATATTATAGGTATCTATATTTTATTTGCCATCTTAAACATATCTGGGTCTTTATGGCCTTATTTTAAAAATGTATTTCCTTTTTATATTTCCTGGTGCAAATGGACTGCATAAATAAGCAATGTGCTATGAGGCTTCAGACCAGCCGATAAAACCTTTCAATTTTCATGCCAGCTTCTTCTTTTGTAATTCAAATCCGCCTGGAAACTGGCAGCTCTGAAAACTGAAACAAGCACTGCCACAAATACCTTGTAATGCTATCGACCTTGTCTGCCCATGCAGTGAGAAAGGGGGATGCGTATGTGTCTGCAGCCATCCAGATAACACAACTCATTTTTTTGGGGGGGGCTGGGGTGGGGATAACAGAAGCCAGCCCCAGACTGTGCACCAAAAGCAGTCATTACCAGGCGCGCTGGAGAATAAGTCTCTTCAAAATACACAGTGCATTTAAAAACCACATATGAGGCTGAGCCACTGCTGTCATTACCAATTTTAATTTAGCTCCTTCAGTTTGCCAGCCAGATAAACTCTTTAGTGCTGTTTTTTAATCTATTTGCCACATTTTATGTTTAAGATTATAGTAATATGGACAGAAGAAGGAATCACTTTTAGGGGAAATAAAGAAATAGATCCGCTTATCAGCGCCCATCAGAAAGTTCATTAATCAGCCAGGCTTTGTGCCCTCTAAATTGAAAGGTTAAATAATCCTCTCAGGAATATTTCTCGGCCCCTCCGCCAATTGTCCGGAGAGGAGCTGCCATTCATAGCACGCGGGATCGGTGACAGGGTATCTTACCACTGTTTGGACCCCAAACAATGATGGACAAATGGCCTGGTTTACAAAGAACCTTTTAGTACATGGATGGAAAAGGACCACAAGCTTTGAAGCAGGGTGGAGGGATAAGGAGGGAGTGAAGACAGAATGTGGGGGGAAGGGACCGAAAAGAATACGTACATGTGTGAATCCGTGGATATTTTATCTGAATGTTTATTTGGATGGACTATAAAACAGAGAAGCCACATTAATATATGTTTTCCAACTGTACGAAGTACTTAACATACTCTAATTTGCTTAAATATTTTGCATACAACTGTATAGAAACCATAGAGAAAAACTATAGAATAAAAGAGCTGTGGCTCTATTCTATTTATTAGCTAAAACACAGAAGATTCAAATAAACACCAAGATTTTCATTTTTACCATAACTCCACATGACTTACAACACACAGCATACCCCCACCCCACTCCATGCAAGCGTGCTTATTCTCCTGAAATGGTCTTAACCAACAGTCACAAAGGCAGGGAATTCCACAGCTCTAAGGGCCTGTCTAAAGAGGTGAGAGTAATGCTTTGTTTTTTTTTTTTCCTCTTACAATACGCCTTATCCTAGCTCCTGATTTTCTTAAAATAAAGAACCAATATGGAATAGGAATGCTCTTTGAAAGAATACAAATCACAGGCACTGAGAAAATGCTTAATTTTGTGTTGCCTTTTTTGCTGGACATATAAGAGAATACAAGTGGAAGTCTGTAAGAGTGACCAAGCTCTTACACCTCAGCATCTTGCTGTGAAATCAGGCTGGTTTCTGGCATCAGTCATGTGAAGGCATGAAGCAGTTTCATCTGAAGTACAAAAAAACTGATACGCTACTTTGTTTCCCTCCTCATCTGATTAGCATAAACCCCCTACCCCTAGCAGAAAGTATTATAATTGGTGTGTGTGTGTGTGTGTGTGTGAGAGAACTGTTCAGTTTCACATTATTCTCAAGATTTAAGTAATTTCATTTGCTCCTGATAACTATATTCAGATGATACTGAAGTTACCACTTAAGAACTGAATGTTTATAACATATTAATTATATTATATATATATTTTCAAAATGATATCATTGTATCTTTATATGGTACATATGTTATATAGTCATTTGCATTAGGAGAAGAAGTAGCCTAAATATTTTTGTAATCTACTTCTTAAATGTCTTTATGATTTTTAGGCAAATCAAATTAAGAAAATAATTTAAATTTGCTATATTTAAAAGTTACCTACATTTCTAGATAAGACAGATAAATAATAAGTAAATGAAAAGTGAGGTAAATACTTTTGTTAACAGAAGACAGTGTTTGTGAGTACTTTGATTTCAGTAACTATAAGAAGGAAACATTTTTAGGTGACAGAAAGTAAAGAGGTCATTATGAATCTCCCCATTTTAGGCAAATTAACAGTCTTTTCAAAAGACATTACAATAATCTGGTAATCTGAGTGGGGGCTATTAGTCAAGAGGCCATCTCTACAGGTGTGAGGTGTGTATGGGCTTGCTTTATTGGAGCTCACACAGTGTTGAATATGAGCTATGTGCTAGGTATTGTGCCAAGTACTTTACGTTTATTATCTCACTGCATACTTAAAATAAGAAAGTACTATCCCCATTTTTCAGATGAAGAAACCAAGGATCTTAGTAGTCAAATATTTTAACTAGGTCTGACCATCTAAGTATATTATAGAGCCAGAATATGAGCCAATGTCTGATCCCAAAGTTGGCATTCCTTCTCTATTATAATAAGAACAACATTCCCTAGTAATTCTCTCAGAAATAAGTCTGCCCCTTGAAATCAATTTTATAGCATGTTTTTTAAGGACTTCAGTAAAATGAGGAGGAATAACTATATGAGGAGGTATAACTATAAATAAAGGAAACAGGAGAGATCCAAGAAAGACAAACTCGAGGTTTTATTGTATAAACAAAGCTAATGAACAATCCAAAATTTAATTCCTCTAACTGAAAAGAAATGTGGGGTAATCCATAAATACATGTAAACAATATTTATGTAAAATCAGTATTTATAGACATGGATACATTACAAAGTTATAAAGATGACTTTATAATTAATCTAACAGATTTGACTTCATATGAATTTTGAAAAAAGGCATGAAAATAATGTGGTACCTTTATTACCAACTGATTCATACACATCAATTCTTTTACAAAGTTGATATGGATTCCTGAATATTCCCACGGAAAAACTCTTGTTTTGAAATGTGATCTACATTGGCGTATTGGTACACCAGATAAGGCAAAGGTCTATTTTAATTCCAAGGGTATTAATTTTTTTTTTTTTTAGTTAAATGGTCTCTAAATATGTAACATTTTCCTCATGGTCTCTAAATATGTAGTAATATTTTTGATATTTCAAAAAAACCCAAGGATATTAGTTTTGGATGACCATTGCTGAGTTCAAAGTAGTTGAAAGAAAATAATTTCAAATGTACAAAAACATAACTCTCATGACTTTCTTGTATGTGGGGATCAAATGGCAAATGAACTTCGAGTCTAAAATCTAATTGATTTTATTAATACTTCATTAACTTTTAGTCATTTAAGAGATTTTGCTTTTAAAATCTTAGACTTAATTCAATTTAAGATTACTAATACAGTTTACACCGTAATAGAAAATATAACTGAGAGATTGTTCATGTCAACAAGTCAAGGGGTTCTTTCAGGAGTCTTTCCCTGGAGATTATTCAAGTGACTGACCAAAACCCTTAAAGGTTATGGTTGATCATGACTGTGAGTAACTAAGTGATTCCTAAATACTTAAGACCTGTTAGGAATTACTGTAATCTATCATGTCATTTACATGCATGACTACTAAAAAGGGATGTTTAATACAAGTATCATTGGTCCAGTATACTTTATCTACTTTTACTCTTGCACTAAAATGTCCAGAGAAGATTATGAAAAGTTCAATCAGTTGGAATATATTTAAGGAATGGCATGAATCACCTATTCAAAATACATATGAAAGATAACCACTTAAATATGCTAAAATTATTCTCTGTAATAATTCTATTCTCTTTATGTGTGGTTAACATGACAAAGAATAGGCATCATTCAACATTTCAGATTTTTAAACTATAATTTATTATATAATTTATTATATAACACCATGCAGTGTTAAACTGGATTTTGAACATTCTCAGGCTACCCGTTTATACTGATTTTTGTTATGATAGGAGCCCTATTTCAAAGTGTAGAGTTTTAAGTAAAAAAAAAAACAACGTAGTTTAATTTGCAATTATGTGAAGAATATACGTGTTTCTTTTTTTTTTTTTTTAAGATTTTATTTATTTATTTGACAGACAGAGATCACAAGTAGGCAGAGAGGCAGAGAGAGAGAGGAGGAAGCAGGCTGTCCGCAGAGCAGAGAGCCCGATATGGGGCTCGATCCCGTGACCCTGGGAACATGACCCGAGCTGAAGGCAGCGGCTTTAACCCACTGAGCCACCCAGGCGCCCCAATATACGTGTTTCTTAAGGAAAAGACTTTAAAAGTATTATATATTAAAATTATAAATACTTAGAAATAAAATTTAATTATCACAGAATGTAAGTATCAAGAAGAAATTGCCCTTATAATGACTAACTATAATTCCCCTGTAAGTAAAGGTGACTATACCTAGGGAACATGAAAGGGCATTGAAAAGTTCAAATTAATTTGCATTCTTCTATCAACCTCAGGAGAAATCTTTGCCAACAGAAAAAAAAAAGTCCACAATAAGTATTCCCTTAAATTTTTAAAACAGAAGTAAAACCTGAAGCCCCTATAGTAAATACAGAAGTCCTAAATGGTATTTGTCCCCAGCTACTAAGGGGCAGACAAAAAGGCACAGGGACTTTTTTTGTCAAATAAAAAAAGTTAACTGTTTATAGTAGAACTTTAGGTTCAATTAGTTTATTACTGAACAACATGTGCTACCTAAAAAAATGACACAATGATGGGTGACTAGGACACATCTTCAGATATTTAGAAGATGGGAAAAACACAGCTGCACCCAGGTCAAAACATTTATAATGAATCTTTTATACATTGTGTGACTGCTGAATAATTTTCATTGCTTGATTATCTGAAATACTTAAATGTATAAGAGAATTAATGTCATAAAGCATTTGATATTATTTAAGTATCTTAACACAAGAAAAAATCTACTCAAAAAATGCCATATTGATTTCTCATTTAAAACAAATTAATTTTTAAATTAAAATACTGAAAGTCAAATAAGTTGGAAATTCTCTCTGAAGGCGATGACAGTTCAGTATTTCTTAGAGAAGAAGAATATATGAATGTGTGTCAAAAATAAATAATAAATCATATAGAAATCTAAATTTTATCCTACTCCCATTCATTAATAAGTTTGTGTACATGCAATGTCTAAATTTCTGAGGAACACTGTGAGGGGGAAAATAACATGTGCATTTATAATTCACAATGTTCACTTTTTCCTTTTCCTTTCACAGAAGCTTTAGAAAATGGCTTTTTGATGATTTGGCAAACTGTATTTATTTTTAAATGAATCTCATTTATTGAGATTGATAATTCCAGGTTTCATTTGCTCTGAAATTGCATTTTCCAATTGCTTCCAATGATAAGTTCTAGAAAAATGTGGTCCAACATGCCAGTGAAATAAAGAATTATATATATAAAAAAAGAAAACTCAGTTGGCCTACTCTGTAAATGCAGTAAGTACATTTTATACTAAATTCTAAACATGGTGAGATTGAAGTAAAAATTGCTAGCAAAATGTTGACATTAAATACTTTAAGAACAAGGTGAGTATTTAAATATATATATAAGCATTCACATAAATTTTCCATCCAAAATATATTTTAAAGTTTTAGTCACTGTCCAAATGTCTTTTCTATCTCTGTTATACACGGAGTATTAGAAAATAGTCATCAGTGCTCATTCAGAAATTGTTTTTTTTTTTTTTTTAAGATTTTTATTTGACAGAGAGACAGATCACAAGTGGGCAGAGAAGCAGGCAGAGAGAGAGGAGGAAACAGGCCCCCAGCCGAGCAGAGAGCCCGATGCGGGGCTCGATCCCAGGACCCCGGGATCACGACCCGAGCCGAAAGCAGAGGCCTTAACCCACTGAGCCACCCAGGTGCCCCAGAAATTGTTTTTAGTCAGACACCAAGTAACTTGAAACATAACATATTTTCCGATTTATTCTGTAGTACTACAATGGGAAGACAGCCTTGAGGTACTACAAAATAGTTCAGTGCCTTCTGACTCATCACAGCATGATTACACTCACCTCAAATGCATTAAGGGCATTTTTAATGTGAAAACTAAATCTCTGAAAATTGAGAGAGATAGAAAATCTCAATAGCAACTTTCAACCTATCAAAACACTGAAACAGCAATATCAGATCCTGAGGGGGGGAAAAACCCTGACAGTTGAAACAAGAATATTCCTGGTTCTTGAGGAAGTCTGCAAAGTGAACTGAACTACCAAAATAAGAGCTTCTGAGATGAATTTGTATATGATAATCTGTATGCCAGGCCTCAAGATAAGGTACCCCCCAAAAAGTTGATTTAAATGTTCCAAAATAGAATGAGGCCTAGTTCTCACTCTATTCTGGAATTATGTAACACTTTAAAATACAGGATGTAACCAGTTCTATTTTCTTAAACACACCCACGGAAAAGGACATACCATATCTACTGTGGTTGGGGTTCTTATGGGTTTTGCAGTTCTGCTCATGTAGCCGAAGAGCTCTCAGAAAAAGATTTAGGATTCCCAATACGTATTCAATTAAGAGAGAATGAGGTGCTCCCCCCCCCCCCCCAAAGAAAAGATTCTGGCTTGGGCTGACTTCTGGAAACTTAATTATTCATTTAAATTATTTTTTAAAAATCCACTCCAGTGCTAGGCAGTTAGAAAATTGTTACCCATCCTATCTTACATCACAATTCCAGGATAAAAACTTTTGGATACCTTTTGCCTCACAACCAAATTCCATTTTGTTATTCTTCCCTTTTGGACTACAGAGCATAGCTCTTGAGTTCAATTTAAATCTGTTTCCATTTAGGGTTACCTTCTGTGTGGTATGACATAGCATGCCTTAGAATAACATTCTCCTTTAGTGTAAAACCCTCATTTCCATACTGTGAAAACCCAGAAAACACATTTCTATATTAATGTTCCCAGGTAAGCGGACAAAAACCGAGGAGCAAAAGGAAACGAAACTGTTAATTATGGTCCATAAGATACACTCTGGCATTCAACTAGCTCAGGTGAGACATTACGGATTACTACTGAATTCCGGTCACCAGCTTTTTACTAGGCTAGACAGGAAGGCAAAGAAATCCTACTCCTCCCCATTTCCCTGACAGCAAGTATTTTACTTTTTGAAGTGTGAATTCTAGGCATTCCAAACACTATATAAAAAGAAACATTTAAAAGGTAATTCTTCCAAAAAGGTTACATTTGCTTCCTATTTAAATTGTTAGTTATAAAGATAGCAGGTGTAACATATTTTAACAAAGCACACAAAGAAATCCAGGCGCAAAATTAAACATAAAAGATGTATTGTCCTTTTTGATTCTTAACACACACAGCCCCCAAATAGCAAACTCCTAGTTACTTTTTTAAAAGTAAGTAGATTAAAAACCAGATTAACAAAATGTCCAAAGCATGTCAAATTACAGCCTTTACTAGTTAAAAAATCTGTTGGTTGTAAAAAAAAAAAAAAAAAAAATCTGTTGGTTGTAAAACTCTGTTGGTGGCCATTTTGGCCTAGGATTTTTAATATAAATGAGACTAGAAATGACAGGGAATGGGGGAAGGGACTTTCCTTCTTGAATAGTTAAAGAGGGAAAATTTTATCTAGAGTGACTTATCTGAAAGATGAAAAAGAATATTCAAAGTCAGGCTACCAAAATCTGAAAATATAACAAAAATTAAAATACAAGAACAGTGGTATAGTACTGAAGATTTAAAAAACTTTACAAACGTTTCTAGAGGAGTAAATACATAAACTATTTGGGGAAATTACTTAATTGCTAAGTAAAAATAATATATTTTTCTTTTTCCCATGCAGGGCTCCAAAGTGATTATCTAAAGTCATTGAATTATATGGCATAAGTTTGTAGTCATTAAAATATACCAAGAAAAATGACATAGCTAAATTAGTTGTTCTAACATGCATACATAATATGCATATGTATCTATGTAGATATACATGAAGCATCTTTTTATCAGAGTTTTATTGGCATGTACCCTTTAGAATGATGGTCTTAGTTATTTTTAATGAAGTCCAGTCGAGTTTGGTTAAGAAGCTGTTCTATTTTAGGTCATATTCAGATACAAGCTGTTAAGAAGGCTTTATTTTTATCTCACTTAACTGCTGAAAACAGTGACATTTCCCTTCTTAATTTTCTTCTTACTTTAGAATGTGTCTTAAGAAATTTTTGATTTGGAACATTTTACAAGTCCACTTATACCAATCAACTTCACCATCTTTCTTGCGTATATGAGAAATAATGCTCTATTTAATCTACAGACTTTTTTTTAAAGAAAGAAAGTAATTCCTAAATAGACCTTAAATTGTAGTTGTTAAACTTTAAGCTGTGTAAATGTCCTTCTACTCTTACTGATAAAAAGCAGATAAAAGCAACTGAAAAGTTCTCAATGTATACATTTCCATACTGGATATACTAATCAACTTATTCCCCCAAGAGCACAGTTCATTTTGGGTAAGAAATGGACACTTTTCGAGTTAAAGAAAATTAATCAATGATTAAATGCAGAAATTTCCAGAGTTTCAAGAAGACTGGTTTAAAGGAATATACAGTGGCAATTCTAACCTAGGCTTCATTGCTTGGTCATTGCGGAGTGATGGCACATTCACATGTGAGGGCTACTATAAGTCAATAGATGGCAGTCCATCGCCTAGTAAAAGGGCTGAAGATGATGAAACTCACCATGCATCTTGCTTTTATTCAAGATTAAATATTGCTTAATTACAAACATTTGGATTTGCATATACATAATTACTTACTGATTTTATTTTAGATGGACTGACGTAGATACACGTTGTAACTGTACTAGTTTACCATTTATATTTGCATAGTAAACTAATTCTGAATTACTAAGTATTAATTTAAACTTGACAATTAGAAATTGTGATAATTACTTGCAGTATTATTTTGAAAAATTAATGAGAACTCCAGAGTGAGAAAAACAGATTTTCAAAATGATTTTGTTATACTTATAAATAGAATATACTGTAACTCCCCCCGAGGGAACTTCATTCTGTTTTCACTTGTTTTTTCTCAACTATTCTTTTTACAATGTTTTTCAAAAGCTATACTATCAAACAAACCTTCAAATAATTCTGTTATACTAAACACCAATTTCTATCCTTCTATGATAGTTATATAAAAGAATATAGGTGCAAGTAATGAAAAAAGTGTCTTTAGAGCAATACTTCCCACACTTCAAGTTTTCAAGGCTGGAATTCTCTAACTTAGGGGAAAAGGGAAAAGAAATGCAACTGCCAAATCCATTAGGCTATTAATAAAAATACTGATGAAGAAAACTGCCATGTAGTTATAAAAAGTGACAATGATGTTGAAAAATATATGACTGGATTTCAATCAAGTTTAGGCTATAATGATTTCACCACAGCATGTTAGGACCAAAAAACCTGCTACATAAGTATAAACATGATATATCCATATGGGTTATATCTGTGAGATATGTGTCTTAACATACACAGGGGCATGTACGTGTGTATTATGGTATAACACTAAATATTTTAACAAAACCCAATTTGGGACTGAAGGATAGCTGAGGAACCATAGCTTTCTACTGAGAATCTTAATGTAGATTTAACAGTGTTAACAGAATATGAAAACATATTCCTCAAGAAAACATGTATTATTCCTTGTGTCCTGGGCCTGTGATAGACATATTGGTAGTTTGAGTCACATGGTTTACTTTTTATTTCTACAAGAGGAGAGCAATAAGAGGACATGTTTTTGTAAAACTTTGTCCTTTCTATTTTTGCCACCTGAATTCCTATAACCAAAACCTTTTTGATATGTTAACCTTAAGGAACAGCTTTTATAACACTTATAACTGTATAACTATAAGAACAATTTTTATTATTGTGTCTTACTCAGTGTAGCACATTTATTATATGAAAAAATGACTACCAGGGCTATGGTAAATTACTGAAATTATTTAAGTTGAATATTAAAAACCAGCTTCATATAACACTGAGCACTAGTCAACTGATTCCATAGTAAATTATGTTTTCTACTTCTACTTAGCCTAAATTCACAATAAAAGGAAACCAGATAATTGAATAACATGAATGATATTAAAGCAGATGTTTATATACTCTGAATAAGTTAAGAGGAACTTAAGGATATGACAGTTGAATTGTTCTATATGAAAGATACACTGAGCTTTTTTTAGTTTCATTAAAAAATATGTACAAAAAATTTCAACAAAGCCAGAAAGATGATTATGGAAGATATTATGGACTGTGTGCTTATGGACTGTAGATAATACAACAGTTTAAAGATCTGGATTACTATTATTTTTTTATGGCTCCTAGCATACCTTTCCCCTTTAATTTAATGAATGTAGTCTAGGAAGACTGAGATACCATGATGTAATCATTAAATGACGTGAGTAATAAAAAAACAATCAAAATCTTTTCAGAACAGTAAGATAGAGAACAGACTGGTGGGCAGGGGAGAAGAGGAAAAGTATATTATTGCTTTCTCAGTGCAAAAACTCTTCAGATGTTTATTATCTTCCAGTAGAAGATGCTTGTCTATATTTTATGGTCAGCAGTTCAGAGAAGGATAAATAGGCTAGGTCTTGGGGAAAATAAAAAAGGTGTTTCTACTCACCGTTAGGTGATACTGCCTCCAGATTTCTGGGCAAGCCTGGAAAATAAAAATATTGATCAGCTGGGAGCATGAAACAAGGTACTTTACAGCCTGTTGGTTTTGGCATAACCCAGCATCCACCGGTGTCGGTCACAGGAAAATAAGAAGCTTAACAGAAAGGGTCTGCATTTCAGCTTCAAAAACCTGGCTAGACAGTTTAATTGAATTTTACACTGGTTTAACACACTCCCTGCCATTGTCAGAAAGCCAGTAACAAAGTTTTCTCTCTCTTTTTTTCTTTTCAGGTTAGAAGTTTTGGGGACTAAGATGTGATTAAGAGCCATAACTCAGTTAAACTGATAAATGAACAGCAGTGGTCAAAATCAATAAGACTCAGTAAATACACCTTTTAAAAGAACATTTTGAACTTTGCTAGTATGATTAAAAAAAAACAATTTAATAGCTTTAAAGAAGACTTCACTGTGGTTATGTATTTCTGATGTCTGTTGCCATCCTTTACCAAATCACTTGCTGCTAACCTTCAATACTCTGCGAAATAGAGTAAAAAGAGAATTAAAACAAAACAAAACAAAAAACAGCTTCAAGAATCTGAAGTCCATGCCTTTTCCCTTAAAAGTTGTCTTCTGTTATCTGTACATTTGTAGGCAAATAACTTAAAAAAAATCTCAGTAATTTTGTAAAATATGGATTTACTGAAGCTAGAATAGGTAACAAACAAACACAAGCAACAAACAGCAGCAGCAAAAACAAACAAACAAAAAACCCAGGAGATAATTCCTTGTGGATACAAATAACCAATCTTCTTTCCTTATACTTAAATTAAGACTCTGTTAGGGAAACACTTTCAAACCAAGTTATGTTTTATTTGATCTGCCATCTTTTGATAAAAAGAACAGTTGATGACAGAAAGTATTTTTTATAATTATATTATAGCAATAATTAAAATATATTAAACCAAGCTAAGTAAATGGCAGTTCTTAAAGTAAACGTGAATGTATAGCTTTTGTCTAAAAATGTGTGTATGCATACATATGTGTATATACACACATACATGCCTGAAACTGGAATGAGTTGAATCTTTTTCAAACTTTTATTATCCTTGACATACACTTTGAAATAATTCTTAACCTGATTTGTCATTCCTCTTTCATTTATTTTTCAAAGTAGTGACAAAGCTAACGAAGGTAATTCATACAATTTAAGATATAGGTATGGTAATAATTCAGAAAATAATTTTTGAGTGGGAAAAGCTCTACTGATTATAACATCATAACTGATTAGATAAAAAAAGAATAGCTAGTTCTAACTATGCTGAAGATTTTATCCATTATGTATTTGAAGCTTAACTACTTTTATCTAAAATTGTGTAAATTAGACTATTTAGTGGTCAGCTTTCCAACTGAAATGTTATATCCATGCAAACTAAAGTGTCTAACTAAAAAATGCCACTTGTATACAGTGATTTCTGAATGACCAACACTGATCAAAAGGAAACTATCTTTAAGAAGTAAAAAGTAGCTTCAGAAGGCAAAGATTAGGTACCAAGTAATAGCCACAAACTTGTGGGCTACAAAGGTTCTCAATAAAACATATTTTTATACATATATATTTGTTTTAATAAACATATTTACAAAGATCTAATGTACAATATACCTTTAAATATTCATTTCCTACCTTCTATCATAAGCTTTTTGCTGTGTATATATAATTTGAGTTGGATTACTGTAGAGATAAGCAAGCAGTTATTCATACATTAGTTATGGATAGTTCTTGATTACCACAATGTCCTCAGAATAATACGGTTGAAAAATCGCAATCACTGAGTTGTCATACACTGGCAGAATGCCACTCTACCATGTGACCTTTTCTTGTGTTGCAGCAATTTAGTAATAAAAGAAAGAATTACTTGGTTTTTGAACAATCATCTGATTGCTCTGTACATGAAGATGATGCCTGATATAGAAAATTAATAGGGAGAGACATGAAACTTTTCTCTTATTACAATATAAAAAAATCCTATCTTATCTCATATAAGTACTTTTACACAACATTCCCACTGACAGTTTCACTTTCCTATTTTCTATCAAATATATGTCTATGGAAGCTTAAAAGGAAGAAACTGTTTTCACCTCAAAATAGGTGCCAATAGAAAGCACACATCTTTAAGTCTAAGTATATGGCATACAATAGTCAGGATTATTGTTAATAAACTTTTTAAGTATTATTTTTTTTTGCTTGTTGTGGCTTCTACTTCTCACCATTCCTTAGTCATTGTGCATGTTTTTCTTTTTATCAAACAGAATGTCACAGTATCCATATTTATGCATTTATTGCATAGAAAATTCAGACAAAATACAGTAATTTCTAAAGCAAGGGGCTTAACACTACAACGGGAACTTATGAAAAAATTTACTTTAAAGTATTCGAAATGAATGATTAGCTTGCTGTGGACCTCACCTAAGATGAAAATGTAACAAACTATTAAAATACAACTGCATCTGTTGGTTGTCTGGTAATCTCACCTTACTGGCACTTATACGGATAGCAACCCAGAGAACCTCCTCAAGTCTCACAAGTGAAAACACACAAAGTGCACTTGTACATCTGTTTTAGCAATGTGCTACATTGTTTGCCAACTTTTGCCCAACTAGTTTTCCCCTCTATTGTATTTCGTATAACAAACCATACATGAATAACTGAGTGTTATTATTCATAAAATTCAAAGATGAACCAACACAGTTTGCCACACC
>ML103593.1:31727-64144 GCA_003697995.1 Taxidea taxus jeffersonii | reverse complement strand
CCCCCCCAACAGACATGCTCTGGGGATGGTGGGTATGCCAGGAGGACGGGGGGGCTCCTCAGCCCAGGCTGGCCCAGAGTGGCCCGTGCCCCTTGGAGAGCCTGCCCGCCAGGTGGTGGGCCCCGCTGGACACCCCTGGGTACAGCACTGGGCTGGGGGTGGCTGCGTGCAGAGCAGGAGGCAGGTCCCTGAGTGCGCCTTCCCGTCCACCGCAGCCTGTGACACCAGCTACTGCCCCAAGCCCGTGGCCTGTCCAGAGGGCTCCCACCCCATCCTGACCTATGAGGAGGGAGCCTGCTGCCCCCGCCAGAACTGCAGTGAGTGTCAGCAGCCTCCCAGGAGGCCGGGCGCTGTGGGGTTCTCTGTGGCTGGCGGAGTGGGGGTGCCCAAGGCCCGGGGCCCTGGGGCCGGTCCGTCCTGGGGCCGGTCCGCCCTGGGCCGATCCGCCCTGGGGACGCATGTGGCCACTACTGTTCTGGGTGCTGGGGGGTGGCAGGCCGGGCGGCAGGGGTGAGGGTGGGTCTGTGAGCCTGTGCGTTCCCCCATGCACAGGCTGGAACGTCTGCAGTGTCAACGGCACCTTGTACCAGGTAAGAGGGATGTGGAGGTCAGGACCCCGGTGGCATTTGGGAAGCGGAGCCCTCCCTGTCCCCGGCCCTGCCAGCTTCTCCCCGAGGTGGGGCCTGCAGGCCGTGCCGGCCCCCTGCCCACCCGGGGACACCTCCAGCACCGTGAGCCCTCTGGGGACCACAGCCCACAGCCCAGCGTAGCTGAGGCCCCAGGTCGGCCGCCGGCTTCGGTGCTTCTCTGCCTCAGCAGGGTGGGCAAGGCCAGCACCCCTCCGTGCTCTCCTGAACGTGATGAGGGCCCCTAACATCAGTGTCCCCGGCTGGGCCCTCCCTAGCCTGTGACTTCCCGGGCACCCTGGTCTCAGAGGTGCAGGCTCCGGGGGTCCCCACTCCCCGCCAGGAGGCGGCACTTAGGGACACCTGGAGGGCCCGGGCTGCCTAGCGGGGGCCAGGCCCAGAGGGGTATGTTCCAGAAGCTCACCGGCTCCGGCCGCCGGACTCTCCCCAGCCTGGCTCCGTGGTCTCGTCCAGTCTGTGTGAGACGTGCCGGTGTGAGGCGCCCGGCAGCCCCCATTCAGACACGGCGGTGATCAGCTGTGAGACTCAGATTTGCAACACCCGCTGTCCCGAGGTGAGTGGCCGCCCCGCGCTGCCGCCCGGGCCGCTGGGGGTTGGGGTGGCTCAGGCCACACACCTGCCTGTCCCCGCAGGGCTTCGAGTACCGGGAGCAGAGCGGACAGTGCTGCGGTGGGTGCATGCAGCAAGCCTGCGTCCTCAACTCCAGTGACAGCTCCCCCCATCTCCTCTACGTGAGTAGCAGCTGCTGGGCCTGGCTGGGGGGCCTGGCGGGGGGCTCCCGGGCCACGGAGTGAGTCCTGGGGGGGTGGGTGAAGCCACCCTGCCCCGCCCAGGAGCTCCGGGAGGCCAGGGCGGGGCCAGGTCCCACCCCTGCCTGGACGGAGGAGCTGTGAGGTACACAGTGGCCCCAGGGGCAGGAAGTGCAGGACCAGCCGCACCCTGGCACACGGGGGCCCCTGGGGAGCCGTCATCGAAAGGCAGGTGGCCGGCAGAGCCCGAGAGGACGCTGGAGGTCCACGGGCTGAGAGGCCGACACACAGAGCTCCCTGCCCTCTCACCTTGCTGGCCGGCTCCTCCTTGCAGCCGGGCCAGTCCTGGCCAGACCCCAGGAACCCCTGTGTGACCCACGAGTGTGAGAAGCACCAGGATGGGCTTGTGGTGGTGACCAGGAAGAAGGCGTGTCCCCCGCTCCACTGTCCTGCGGTGAGCTCCGGGAGCCCATGGCCCCGCCTGGCCCACTGGGGGTCACTGGAGGCCGTGGCCAGGTTCACCCGGGGGTGGGGGTGGGGAGCCGCGGTTGGCCCTGTGCAGTGGCCGCAGGGGTGCCCCTCACCTCTGTGGGGCACCGTCCCCTCCTGTCCATTCCCCCCCTCCTGGGCCGGCAGCTGGCCCTCAAGGCAGCCCTTTTGTCGGCACAGGACCAGGCTAGGCTGAGCGAGGATGGCTGCTGCCTGTCCTGCCCTCCACCTCAGCCCCAGAACAGTGAGTGGCGCGTCCACGGGGGGTGGCCCATCCTGCCTGCCTGGGGGGCCCGGGGGTCCTGGCCAGGCCTGAGCCTCTGCCCGGCCTTTTGCGTCATCCCCAGGGTCAGCCTGCGCCCTGTTCCACGAGCGCCAGGTCCTCCAACAGCAGGGCTGTAGATCCCCCCGGCCCGTGCGCCTCGCCTTCTGCCGTGGCAGCTGTGGGGACAGTGTCTCCGTGTACGTGAGCCCCTCCCCCGGCCCACAGGGGCCACAGAACCGTCTCGGGCACCGGGGATGGCGATGAAGGGCGGGGGAGGGAGAGCTGGGAGCAGCGGCGGGCTCTGGGGTGGGCTGAGGGGCCGGGTCTCAGGGGTTCGGAGGCCACGGCCTGTGCCCTGGCGGGAAGCAGGCTGTTCTGAGACCACAGACTTGAGGGCCCCACTGGCGGCGTGGCAGGGGTCCGCCGTGGCGCGCTGGCGGCCTGGTTAGCTGCGGAGTGTTCACACCAGGCCACGGGCTCGAGGGAGCGTGCACGGCTGTCACACGCTGGCCAGAGAGCCTCAAGGGTGGGTGGTGGTGACATGGGCTGGGGCCTTGGGATCTGACGTGGCCACCTGCCCACAGCTACTCCCAGGAGGCCAACGCGCTGCGGCACAGGTGCGAGTGCTGCCAGGAGCTGCGGGTCTCCCTGAGGAACGTGACCCTGCGCTGTGCCGACGGCTCCCACCGGGCCTTCAGCTACCCCCAGGTGGAGGAGTGTGGTTGCGTGCCGCAGCGCTGCGGCTCCCACGGCGCCCTGGGCCACGGGGCGGACTCGGGGCCCATGCAGAGCGACGAGGAGCAGAGCCAGGAGATGGGGGGCATGGGATGGAGGAGGGGCTCCAGGGCCACAGGCCCCCCCAGTGGACTGACCAGCGCCCGTCCTCGGGGCTCCCGGCCACCTCCTTCCGGGATATACCGATAAGGGCATCCTGTCCTCTATGGCTTCAGCTCCAGGGACCTGAGCCCTGGCCCAGGGGACCCGAGGCCATGATGCCCTGCCCGCCCACCTTGTCCCTCTCTGGGGTCCAGCTGGCCCTCAGGTGTGTGGTGGCCCCGACCAGCCCTCAGGCCGCTCTGGCCGTGGGTCCAGCCTGTGTTCCCGGGACTTGTGCATCGCGTAGGGGTCTTCTCAGGGATGGTCACTTGGACTTGTTGGGCCGGGCCGTCCACCAGGAGGCGCAGCCTTGCCCCTCCCTCGGCCTTGGGCCTCAGGAAATGTCCGTCTGGGTTCTCAAATACACTTGGAGCATTTTGCAACTTGTGGACTCTGTGTGGTTTTTAAGCTTATCTGTAAAACCCAGGAACAGGGTGGGGACAGGCTGGGTGCCAGGGGCTCACACCACACCCTCGGCCGGCCCCAGACTGGGCACACTGGGGGGGTCCACCCAGGAGCGCCTGCTGCTTCCAGCTGCTGGGGGACGACACCCATCCATTCACGGAATAGAGGGAGGAAGTCCTGTGTGGCCCTGCCCACCCCCCCAGCTGGCCACACTGGACACCAGTAGGCTTTGCATGGTGAAGGAACCTTCTAGAAGAGGGCTCCGTCTTTTTCCCACCGAGCATCAGACCCCTCATCACACAGACGCTGGGTTCGGTGTGTGCGTGAGTGTGTGTGCGCGCACAAAGGCCACCGGCAGCCAAAGCACTGCCCCTCCCACATCCTTCCTGTGACCCCAGCTCAGCCCTGAGAGCCTCCAGGTTCCTTGACCCCTTCCCTGGCGGCCCCAGGGGAGCCTCCAGAACACCCCCCTGGCAACATGCTGACCACAGGCCTGACCCAGCCCCGCAGATGCCCCGGGAGTGTGGACAGGGCTTGCCTTGCTCCAAAGACCTGGCCAGAGCAGCCCAGGGGGGTTGGGGACCACCCTTTACAGTTTCCATAGGGGACCCACCTGGACGGTGCCGCTCTTGCCCCTGGTCCAGGCACATGGCAAGGAGGACTGATCTTGGAGCTTCTGTCAGTGACCAGCTGGGGGCAGAAGGTTTCCCTTGGCGAGGACCCTGTGACCCCTTGGGTTCAGGAGACCACTTGAGTGTGAGGTGGATGGCCGTGGCCCCACAGGGACAGGAGCAGGCTGTTGACCCCCTGGGATGCTCTCCTTGGGCACAGCCATTCTCAGGCCTCTGGCTTTGGGATCTGCTCTTCCACGGACCCGCTGACCCCGCAGCTGTGGGCGGCTCCCACGTCAGCACCGCCGACCCCCCCGAGTGGCTCGGGTGTCAGAGGGAACCGCCTCTTCCTCGGGGTGCAGGGTGCAGTGACTAATCCCCCAACCCCTGGGAGAGCACCGCCCCTGCCTGGACCCGGGGCTGTGGCAGAGGTAACTGGATAGCAGTCCCTGCCCGCCAGCCCAGCCGCAGCAGCCCCTGGCCAGGTTATGCAAGCTGTTTCTGGAAAGGGCTACAAGCCGGGTGTGGCCCCAAGGCCACCAGGAGGCTCTTGCCACTGGCGAGGCTCCCCAGGCCACAGCCTGCGGCTATCACCCCTCTTGGACCCCAGGTGGGCGTGGGGGATGGGCTGTCCTTTCTGGAGTGGGGCTCAGTGACCAGCAGAGGCCCCTGTGGGCCTGGGCTGTCCCGGCAGCTTGAGACCCCACTTCCCACGGCCTCGGTGGAGTCCGGCCCGGAGAGCCTCCGAGGCCGCACGAGATGCTTGTGGCTCCGTCTGGACGGGGGGTTCCACCCTCATGCATGAGGGGTCCAGATGGGCTGGGCAGCTTCTGCCCAGAACAAGGGAGGCCAGGGGCTCCCAGAGAAGGACCCAGGATGCTGGGGAGCCTGTGACCACGTGTGTCCCCAAAGCCAGCACCCCGAGGCCCTGAGGCTGGCCTGGTCCAGGGTGCGTGGGGGCCGCCACTCCGTCTGCTCTGGCCACAGACCTGGGCCCTGGGTGGCGAGTTGGCTTTTCAGAGAGCCCAGGGGGCCCAAGTGGGGGACACAGAGGTCTCTGGGTGGTCACTGAACCTTTGGGAAGAGAGACCAAAGAAGGATGATTCTGGGGACAGAATCTGGGCTTGGAGTGAGGCAGGAGGGCGGCGGGCAGGTGTAGCTCCTGCTGGACGTCGGACATATGGGTACTGCCCTGGTCAGGACCTGGGCGCCCATCAGCCCAGTGACAGTCTCTGTGGGCAAGAAGGGGCAGATGAAGCGTCCACCTGCAGGAGAAGCCCCAGCGGAGGCAGCACGAGCCCCGCGAGCCTGGCTTGGTGGCTGGACCCCGGCCGCTCGGCCCCTCTGGGAACGTCCGCAGTGTCGGAGCCGCGTGAACGACCGCCGCGGGGTGGGGGGATGGCCGTGCCTTGCACAGGGGACACGTGGGACACGGAGCAGGAGCAGAAGAAGGAGGGGAAGGGAGTGTGCGCCTGAGTCAGCTGCCCTGCGTAGCCCCAGGCAGAGCCGCCCCGCTGAGGTCTGGGAGGAAGCTGGCAAGCACATTGTGTCAGAGGCCCTCAAACGTCCGGCAGTGACAGGTCACAGGGAGGCCGCGGCCAGGGGTGCACGCCGGAGCACAGCAGCCTCCCACTGGCGGGGGGGAGGCCCGAGGGAGATCCTCCTGTTCCTGGGCCTGGCTGAGCTAGGCAGCGGTGGGCAGCGCACACAGATTGGTTGGAAGAAGGTCACAGGGGAACAAGGCATGAAAGGGCAAGAGGTTGAGGTCGGGGCAATACTGGGGTCTGCGGGCAGGGGGCAGGGGTCCCCGCCTGTGCAGGTGCCAGTTGTGTCCAAGGTGGGCCAGAAGGAAGGCGGCCAGGTGGCCGAGTGGGGCGCGAGGGTCAGCAAGGACCAGGCTATAGTCCTGGGGGGCTTGAGTGAGGGAGCCCTGGGGGTCTGGGCAGAGCTGGTCCAGCCTGGCCTTGTCCTGCAGACCCCCACTGCTGGCTGAGGAAGGACAGAAGGGGTGATGGAGCGGGAGACCAGCTGGGAGGCTGGGCTCAGGGCATGTGGGAGTGAGGAGGGGTCGGGGTAAAGGTGAGAGGCCAGCCCATGGACAGTGGGAAGGAGGTGCTGGGAGGCAGGAGCTCCACATGGCCACGCTGTCGGCACCACACTGGAGGGGATGGTGGGGAGGGGAGGGGAGGAGAGGGTGGGCCTCCTGACTGCTTCCAGACTGGGGACCCTGGAGGGAACGACGTGGACGCGGGGAGAGGTCCCTCGGACAAGAGTGTACACACCAGATGTGCCCAACAGCTTGGGAAAACACATGGATGACTTGGGGTTCCCAAGAGCCCCGTTTTGGGCCCGGGGTGCTGGCCTGCCCAGTGCCCGCCCCAGGGTCTCAGGGGTCGAGTAGGGGCTGCCTGGTGGGGCTGGCAGGGGCTCCTGGAAGGGTCCCAGGACAGGCTGGAGCCGATGCAGTTGGAGGAAGACCCAAGAGAGGCGACCAGCTTGGGTGGCCCCCGGCAGGGCTTGGGGACACGTGCCCATGTCCCACTCCAAAGGTGCCTCCGCCAAGCTCAGGGCCACTTTGTCCTCCTGTGAGCACCGCCGCCCATCCCCTGTGCAATGGCAAAGCTGATCGGGTGCCCTTGGTGGGGGAGGAGGGGGGCCCAGCCTGTCGGCACATGCAGCCCACTCACGGGACTCCGTCTGAGCAGGGGGTGCAGAAGCTCCCTGCCTGCCTTGGCCCCAGCCCTTCCTGCTCCCAGGAGAAGCAGTCCCAGGAGCACCCTAGCTGAGCACAGAGCCAGGAGCCCTAGGGCAGCCTGTCCCAGGGGAGGGGTCCTTCCGGCAACCCACCCCCATAGCCATTGGCCCAGGCCCAGGAGGCTGCCTAACCTGGTCTGCGCAAGAAGCCGGGGCCTGGGGCTCCTCGGTGGGGGGCTTGGGGGGTGCATCCCGCAGTAGTCCCAGACCAGTGTCCTGCTGTCCTGCGGCCTTGCTCTGTCCTCAGCCAATGGCTCTCAAGCTTCCACAGGTCTGCAAGAGGGCCAGTCAGCGCTTTGTGGCAACCAACAAGAAGCTGAGGCCTGTGTAGAGCAGCCCCGGCGGTGGGGGGGGGGGCGCACCCCTCGGTGGGTCAGGACCTGCCCTGGAGCCTGGTCGGACGCCCTGGACCTCATCCATTGTAGCGGGAACTTGCCTGGCTCACGAAGCCAACTGAGCTCCCAAGGGACTCTGTCTCCCTGCCCATGGTCGGTCACCGAAGCCAGCTGTCCCTGGGCAGTGTCCACACCTCTAGCTCCGGGCATCGGGGACACTGAGCCGCTCATCTGTGGGCACGTGGGTGTGGGCCTCACTGTCCGGCCGGATATGCGACATGGGCAC
Organism: Taxidea taxus jeffersonii; assembly: GCA_003697995.1. Taxonomy (NCBI): domain Eukaryota; kingdom Metazoa; phylum Chordata; class Mammalia; order Carnivora; family Mustelidae; genus Taxidea; species Taxidea taxus. The sequence goes on along the minus strand of ML103593.1, from coordinate 56,727 downwards.
AGGTGAGGGCACCAGAGCCCCGGGAGAAGCAGAACCCCTCCTGCAGAGAGGCCGTTGCTGGGCACAGGGGCCTGGCTCTGACTCTCACCGCCCCCATACACACAAGTCCGGCTCACCCTGCGGGCCTCCAGGGGCCCTTCCTGACCGCCCAGACCGTGCTGGGCCCTGCCCACCACCCCCTGAGCTGGGTTAGCAGCTCCGAGTGACGGTCACCGACCGCTGACCTGGGCAGCTCCAGCTCTGGCCTGTGGCCTCATGACCCAAGCCCGGGGTGTAATCTCGTGTCCCCTTCGCGTCCCCCCAGGGGCAGCGTGGACACTCCCTCCCCCAGTGCGGCAGCTGCACGCGCGCCACACCTACTCACCGAGCGTGTTGGCCACATCCCTGACTTTGGGACGTGGCAGGACCCTGACAGAACACAAGTGAGGGGACACCAGGCACGGGGGAGCCCCTGACAGCCTCCCTGAGAAAATGCAAGAGGGCGAAGGTGGGGCAGCCGGAGAGCAGGGAGGGCCCCGCGTCCACCGAGAGGGATGGCCGCACGGAGGGATGGTGCTGTGCTGCGTGGCCTCCCCGGCTGGGGGGCCTGAGAAGGACAAGGCTGGCGTGCGGGACGCGGGTGTGTCCCTCAGTCCCTTCTCCAGGGCATTGGCCGCTACTGGGGCCCTGCGGCTGGTGGGGTGGGCCAGAGGGGGCAGGCGGCAGGCGGGCCCGGGTGTGGATGTCCCGGTGCCCCAGCCAGCGGGACTGACGTCTCTCTCCGCACGTAGTGGGGGAAGCGGGCCCTCGGCCAATCTGTGGGCGCTGAGTCAACACTGGGGTTCCTGGAGGGAAGGGAGGGTCTGTTTGCCCACGGACACTGGGTAATCCCTGCCTTCCACCAGGACGCTGCGGCCCTCCTGCTGTTTGTTCTCCCTCTCCCGTGCTAGTCCTCCCAAACCAGGGCCAGTGGCTTGCCTCTGACCTTCTCCTCTGTGCGCACAGGCCCTGCCCATGCTGGGCCGCGCCTGCCCCGCCCGCCCAGGCTCCGAGACTTCCCTAGACACTGCATGGAGGTGCTGCTTCTCCCAGGCCTGGGGGAAGGAGCGGGGAGACAGGGAGGAGGTGGCCCTGGTGCACTTGCTGTAGGACCTGCCCCAGGGCGGGGCCCCTAGACCCCCAGGACCCCCCAGTGTGCCCACCTGCTTCGCCAGAGATGGCAGAGCCTCCTCCACTCCAGGGCGTGTCTTCCCCCTCTGCTGCTGGATGTGTGCTGGCCTCCCTCAAGTCCATTCCCCAGATGGCAGCCAGAGGAGCTTTCTGGAGAACCTTTTATTCTGACACGGTTTCAAGCGTATGGGTAAATCGCAGGGATGGTATGAAGAGCTCCTGTCTGCCCTTTATCCCGATACACGGGTGTTGGCTCCTTGTCCCTTGGCCCTGCCGCTTGCTCTCACGTGTGTGCGTGCACCTGCCCACCCTCTGTATCCACGTGGGTTTAAGAGGCCCCTCACCCCAACGTGAGTGTGTGTCCCCTAGAAACAGGGCAGGGGTCACGCTCAGCAGAGTCGGCAGTGACACACAGCACCCTATAAAGCCCGGTCCTCAGTCATCCTGATCTGATCATGATGGTCGGAGCCACACATTCCCCCAGCCCAGGACGGGTTCCAGGATCCCAGGTCCCATGAGCGCCACCCCTCTTCTCCTTTAGTCTGGGGTCTGTCCTCAGCCTCTTGCTGTGTCCCTTGACCTGTGTCCCTTGACCTCGCATGACGAGGCCCAGAAGGGACGAGAAAGGGGCGGAGGTGTTTGAAGAAATCAAAGCAGAAACTTCCAAGAAGCTCCGTAAACGCCCAGTACGATGAGCTCAGGGACATCGACACTGACACATCGTCGTCAGACGGCTGGCGGATGCCCCGGGTCCTGAAGGCCCCTCAAGACGGGCGGCGTGTCACCTGCGAGTTCTCCCCGGCGACACCGTCCGCTGACTTGGGGGCAGAGGTCTCCGAGGACAGACGGGCCGTGGACGGTCGAGTTCGACGTCCTGAAAGAGGCCACGTCGGCCACGGATTCGCCGCCTGGTAGAGCTCTCCTTCAAAGACAAGGGAGCGGTTAAGCCATTTCCCCATAAACAGAAGCTGGGGAGCGATTTACGACAAGCCGCCCCCTGCCAGGGACTGAGAGGAGCCCCTCGGGCTGAAAGGAAGGACACCAGACCGTCGGTCACAGCCGCGCAGAAGGGCAGGTCTGCGGTAAAGCTGGGCACGGGGGCAAATGCAGAAGTCGATGTTATCGCGACTTCTGTTTCCTCCACTCGAAATTCCGCACAGGACTTAAGACACAGGCGCCCCCAAACAACCGTACACCTGTGCTGCTGGGCCCGCCCCCCAGCAGGTGCCACGGCACAACACAGGGGGCGGGGCCACACGGGGCGAGGACAGCGGGAGTCAGGCGGCCTGAGTCCCAGCAGGCGGCGGGTCCGGGGTGTTCGGTGACCCCACGGCCAGCACACGGAGGTCTGCACGGCAGACACAAACGGGAACGGGAAGGAATAAACACTCGTCGCTGCAGAAACAAATAAGCACACGGGACGGCAGTGACGGAGGGAAGGGAGAACAAGAGCCAGAAGACGCGCGGGAGCCGCGGACGGTCACCCCGCGGGCCGGTCCGTCCTCATCCGCCGGCGCCGGGAGCGCACAGAGACGGTCAGGATGGATTCAGGGAACGCCCGCAGTCTGGCCGGGGAAGATGCGCGCGCGAGAACTAAGGTTGCTCAGTCGAAAGCGTCGGAAGAGGCATCGCAGGCAAACACTAAGCAGGGGAGGCCAGGCGGCCGCGTCTGCCGAGCGCGGCGGACCTTCAACTCCAGGCGGTCGGGAGAGGCAGAGGAGGGGGCTACGTACCGATAAAGACTCAGCTCCCCAGACCTACAGGCACACGCCCCAGCCGCACGGACGCGGCCAGGACACGCCCCGGACAGCGGAGGGGACAGGCTGCCATCCCACGCGCCCGGCGACGGGCGGGCCCAGCGGGCCGGAGGCTGTCGAGGCAACAGAGGAGGCGCACAGGCGCCGGCCCGGCCTGCCTGCGGGCACACGTGCCACGTTCTCCGAGAATCTACGTGCTCGGCCCCGAAACAGGCTTGAATACTAAGATCATGGGAAGCATTTCTCTAGACGACAAGGTGCGGCGGCAGGTCAGTCGGAGGAGGGAAATGTGGGGGCGCCTGGGGGGCACAGCGGCTGTGCGTGCGGCTGTTGGTTCCGGCCCTGGTTCCACGCTCAGTGGGGCATCTCTGAGACTTTCTCCCTCCGCCCCTCCCCTTGCTCCCGCTCTCACTCTCTAAAGTAAATACATGTTTTAAAAAAGGAAGAAAAAGTGTGAAATTCACAGATATGTGAAAATTAAATACAGCATTTTTATAAAAGATTTTATTTGAGAGAGAGCGAGAGCTAGAGAGAGAGCGCACAGAGGGAGAGGGAGAGGCAGAGCCCCCCGGCAGGGACCCCTAGCATAGGGCTCAACCCCAGGACCCGGGGATCACGACCCGAGCCGAAGGGAGACGCTTCACCCGCTGAGCCCCCCAGGCGCCCCAGAACAACAGTCTTTTTTTTTAAGATTTTATTTATTGATTTGAGAGAGAGACAGTGAGAGAGAGCATGAGAGGGGAGAAGGTCAGAGGGACAAGCAGACTCCCCATGGAGCTGGGAGCCCGATGCGGGACTCGATCCCGGGACTCCGGGATCATGACCCGAGCCGAAAGCAGTGGCTTAACCAACGGAGCCCCCCAGGTGCCCGGAACAGCAGTCTTAACCAACAATGGGGGAAGAAGAGATTTAGGAATGCTTAGTCAGTGAAAACGGTGGAACCCCACACGCCCAGACCTAGGAGGCTCCGCGGGGCAAGTGCTGAGGGGCAGCGGCATAGCGGGGAGCACCGACTCCACTCGAGGAAGGGTCTCGAGGGACAGCCACACCGCACTCCCCAAGGCAGCAGCAAGGGACGCGGGAACTGGGCCCTGCGCTTGGGGGAGGAGGGCGCTCGTGACGTCCGAGCAGGGAAAAGGCAGCAGAGCCCAGAAGGCTGCGGGGAACCAGCGCACCCAACAGCTGTTTCCCCCGAAGACAGAACCGACGGGCGGCGTCCACAGGGCGGAGGGTGGACGTGAAAGCGGGACGGACGCCACTGCCGGTGGGACAGAGGCGAGAGCGGTGCTGAGGGTCCGCAGAGTCTTCCCAGGCTTGACGACGGAGAAACAAGTTCCTAGACACAAACCCGCTCACGGGACTGAGCTGCTTCTTCCCAGGCTCCTCCGAAACACCGCGGGGACAGACCCGCTCCGCCTGGCTCTGAGAGGCCGGCGTGTCCTCGCCGCCGGAGCTGCACGCAGACCCGAGCCGCCGCGAACACGGGTGTGCAAGGGCTCGGCAGGGTGCCAGCCACCCCGTTCGGAAGCGCGACGCCATCCAGCACGACCCAGGGCGCTCCTGGCCGCCGCGGGGGACGCACATGTGGGATTGGCGGGAACTGCTCGCCCTTTCACGGTAAAAACGCTCAACAGACCAGAACGGGACGGAAACCGCCAGAGTAAAGGGGGGTGTGACAAGCCCACCCTTGATGTCGCTCCCGGCGGTGACGGAGGAGAGCGCTCCGGCTGAGCCGAGCCCGGGACGCCCTCTCCCAGCACCGCCTTCCGCAGAGCGCCGGGAGCGCGGGCCGCAGCAACCCGGCAAGAAAATGAAACACACGGTGCCGGGGCCGGAAAGGAAGCACAGACGACACGGCCTTACGTGTAGAAAACGCTAAAAACTTCACGAAGAAACCGTTCAGGCTTCCTGTGGTCTGAATATGACCTCCCGAAGTCCCTATGTTGAAGTCCTCGCCCCCGCAGTGATGGTGCCGGCAGGTGAGGGCTCTGGGGGTGACCAGGTCATGAAGGTGGAGTCTGCGTGGACGGGGCCAGGGTCGTCGGGAAGGGGCCCCTGCAGGGCCCCGGCCCGTTGTTAGCTATGCAGGAGGTCAGCAGTCTGCGCCCAGGAGACAGCCGTCCTCGCCAGAGCCCGCCCTTGTTCACTGCCGGTGGGAACACAAAATGCTGTCCATATTGTGGAAACTACTTCGGCAACCCCCTGGAAAGTGAGGCTCGGAATTAGGACACGATTCAGCGAGTCGACTCCTGGGTCCATCCCCAAAGACACTGTAAGCAGGGACCCAGGCAGATCCTTGCACGGTCATGTTTCTGTGCTCACAGCAGCCAACGGCTGGGAACAGCCCCAATGTCCATCAGCAGATGATGCGGGAAACAGGATCTGGTGTGTTCACACGGTGCCATCCTCCTGAGCCCAAGAAAGGGGGCCTTCTGACCCTGCCGCCACGCCTCGTGGACACAGTGCTGAGCAGGTGAGCCAGACCCAAGGGGTAGGCACCGTGTGATCCACTCCTATGGTCCCCAGGGCCACCAGATCCGGAGACAGAGAGGGGTGGGCGGGCACCAGGGCACGAGGAGTTTCTAGCGGACTGGGTTTCTGGAAAGAGTAAAGGTGATCTGTACAGATGGCAGTGAGTGTTGGTCCCCCTCCTGCCGCCCAGAACCATCTCTTGGTCCCTCCAAAGCTCCTCTTGTGGCCGCAAATGGCCCTGTGTATCCTGAGCTCCATGGGGCAGGACCTTTGTTTTCCTTGTCCAAGTTGCCTCTGGGGCCCGGGGCGGTCCCACCCTGGGGCTCAGAATTTGCTAGAAGGATGGAAGGAAGGAAGCAGGGACAGAGGATGAGGGAGAGGAAAGGGACCTGAGTGAAGAACAGGGAAAGTAGAAGAGGTTGGGGCGCTCGTGGTCCCCACCCGGGGCAGGGGGTGTCCTGTGGGAGGTGTTCTACATGCTTTCAGCCCACCCAGAGGGCAGGGTGGGAGGATGGCCCTTCTCACAGTGCGGATGGCTCTGGGACCCAGCCTCCTCCACAGCCTCACCCCGCCCCAGGGTGACTTGTCCCCTCCAGGGGGAGGTCACGGGCTCCTCTCCACAACCCAAGTGCCCCACACGGGGCAGAGGTGCTCAGGGACTTCTGTCACAGGACAAGCTGCGGGCCCCCGGGGCCATGTTGTACTCGCCACCTGTTTCTTCTGGACCAGGTTCGTCCCCTGAGTCTTGCTGGAAACATCGTGAGTATGCTGGGGGGAGGAAAGAGACCTTGCCATCCCAAAACCCAGGAGGGAGGGGCCTGTTTTGCACATGTCGCCTGGGGTGCTTCCCTGCCCGGGCCACCCTCCCCACTGGGGTCACCAGCCTGGACTGTCAGGCTAGTCCAGTAGTCACACCACTGGGCCCTTAGCTCTGGGGAGCACAAGCCCCTGGGGTGTGGACCAGGGCTGCCAGGGTCCCCGTGGTTGTGGCCACACCGCCATCCGGGGGAGACAGGAGGCAGCAGGTGTGAAAGGCCCCATCCCAGGCCGGTCCAGGGTGGGCTCCGAGCAGACCCGCAGCCAGCCAAGCCTGTGCCCCCAGGGCCACGCCCCAATCCTCCTACAGCCTCCATGGTGCCCGAGGTGAAGCAGGCTCTCCCACTCTCAGTAAGGGCCTGAGTCTTGGTGCCTTGTCCTGCTGCCAGGATGCAAGGATGCAGGGATGCAGGGATGCAGGATGCAGGGATGCAGGATGCAGGGATGCAGGGAGGGCTGAGCTCAGCACCTCCAAATGCACTCAGCAAACCCTTGAGGGGAGGGGCAGTATGCCTCTTGGCTCTGCACGCCCGGGTCTGTGGGCTGAGTGAGGACAGGGGCGGACCCAGGGCGCACGGGCTTCCTGGCATGGTTCCTGGCGGAGCCTTCCCGAGCTCCAGGAGGCGGCTGCTTCCAGGTAGCCTGCTCCCCTTCCCTCCCTTTATCTCCGTCCTCCGCTCCATCAAGTGTGAAGGGGTAAACTCGCTGAGCAAACAGGTCCGGAGCCGCATCCGGGATGTCTCAAGAGCTGCACCGGCAGCCCCCACCGGCCTGGGCCCCGAGCACGGCGACAGGGAGGGGTGGCGCCGGGGGGGCCCGGAGCGCTTACTGTGTGCCGCGGTGGGCCCCGGGCAAGGCCCCTGCTGCGGGAAGCTCTCCTTCCGAAGTGGGGGTGGGGAGGGAGAGATGGCAAACCCCAAGCCCCAAACTACTCAGGTTCAGGTCCCGAGTCTGAGGCTCACACATGCAGGGGCGGGAGGCCGGCGGCCCCGAAGGCTGCGGGGTGCTTGCCGAGTGTGGGGGCTGGGGCAGCACGGCCGGGGCCTGGGCGTGGCTGGACGCCGGGTGGGGCGCGATTGAGAGCCGGAGCTCTCAGGGAAGCCCAGGGAAGCTGCGGGGGTCCCAAGGGCTCGGCCTGAGGGAGGCCCAGAGATCTTCGGACGTGAGCGGGCAGCGCGCCAGGCCCGTCGGCGGGAGCTCCGAGGCCAGGAAGCAGGGCCGGCTCCGGGGGGTGCATTGAAGAGGCCAGCCGCCAGCAGATCCCAGACCCCAGATGCACGGCAGTGGCCCAGACGCTGGCCGGAGGGGCCCTCTGCCAAGCGGAGGGGTGACCGCCAGGCGGGAGGCGTGAAAGCTTTGAAGAAGGTTGGCGCGTGGCCCCAGCGATTCCACTGATGTGAACGAATCCCGGGAAAGACAAATGGCAGGGGGAGCCCGGCTGTGTGCACCCTAGAGAAGCTATGGGGGCTTCCCGAACCTCCCAGCCAGGTCCGCCCATGGGCCACTCTCAGACACACTCGGGAATGCGGTGAGGGTGCCCAGCGTTGTTGCTGGAGCCAGAGAAGATGCCTGCCGTGTGTGCCAGAGGGGGACAGCGGGTGAAGCTGAGCCAGTCGGTCACCGGGAGAAGGTCACTGTGTGGCCCCGCCGGGCCGGGCCAGCCAGGGAGCTGGGATTTCGTGGCTCCCACTCAGGGCGGCACTGGGGTTGAGAGACACCCCAGTCCCCCTGAGGTGACCTCGTCAGCCCTGCCGGGGGCACATCACTGTGGTGACATCAGCCCCTGTATGGTCTGTCGTCCACCCAGGACCCTGGTGACTCATGGACCCAGAGGGACAGTGGCTTCCTCTGTGCTACCCGGCCTTGGGCCACCTAGCCAGCCTCAGAAGCGAGGGGATGGTCAAACCCTCCATGCTGGGAGTTCCTGGTTCGGCCTCGGCCCGGGCAGGCGTGGGACAAAGGCCAGCCTGGGTGTCTACTCCCAGGGCCTCAGTTTCCCCTTAAATCTGAACTTGGTGACAGAGAGGAGCCCCGAGATCTTCAGGGGCACTGGTCGGCATGGCTAGGGTCTCTGGACATGGACCCCCTCCCAGGACCCCCACAAGCCATGCAGCCCAGGTACCACACCCTGCACACACGGCTGACCACCCCCTAGCTGAGCAGAAGCCCCAGGGCCCCGGGTGAACAGCCCCGGCCAGCGCCCAAGGCTACCCGATGGCTGAGGCCTTGGCCAGGTTCTGGGGAAGGGCTCGATGTGCGGACTCAGCGTGGGGTCGTGCTGACCACCTCCCTCCTGAGTGAGCGAGACACGACCAGGGCAGCTTGGGCGGCTGGATGCAGGGGCCTTGCACCCCCAGGACGGGCTGCTGGCAGCAGGCGGTCCCCCCTCTCCCTCTGATTCTCAGACGCTGTGGAGGGGCGGGGGAGAGCGGGGGCAAGGGTCCTGTGAATCTGGGCCCAGAGCCGCAAATCCTTCCTCCTCCAGGCGTCTTTCCTGCCTCAGCCCCTCCCCAAGAGCAAACACACGTGGCCGCCTTGGGGGAAAGGACGGAGCCCTGCGTGGCCCAGGAGCCGGGCACCAGGCCAAGGCTTCTTGCTATATAAGCCCCAGGGCCCCCAGGGAGCGAGCACTGGGGCCCACTCCCTCCCGGCCACCAGCCCGCCGCCGTGCCAGCCCCCAGGATGGGTGCCCCGGACGGGTGCCTGGCGCTGGCCTGGGTCCTCGCGGCCCTCCTTTTGGTGCAGGAGACAGGTGAGGATGAGGACCCGGCTCTTTCTCTGCAGCAGGGGAGCCCCGCAGGCCGCTCGCCGGGGGTCCTCCTCCTGAGAATGGGCAGGCAAGAGCCCGCCCCGTGTGTCCCCACTGGCACCCCCAGGCTCTCAGCCTCCAGCTGGGAGAAGCTGGGTCCCCCAGGGAGAACCGTGAGAGGGTGTTGGGGTGGGAGAGGAGGCCGAGGCTGGGTGTCTCTCTGGTCCTTGGAGCTCCCCACGGTGGCTCCCAAATTCCTGCTCCGATTAGGGTTGGAACAGCTGGCAGGGGAGCCCCATCGAGCCTGTCCCCGTGGCTCCCAGGAGCTCCCTGGCTGCCCCGTGGCACTTAGCATCTAGGGAGCACCACTGGCCCTAATACTTACAGTCAATACTTGTATACTTACAATACTTGTAATAGTTACTGTCCCTGAGGACACGGCCTCAGGGGCTGCCTGGGTGACACCCAGCAGGGCTGGCCGGGAGCCCTGGCCACTGCAGGCCACCACGCCCAGTGTCAGCCCTGAGCTCTGCTCCCGCGAGGCCTCCCTACGGTGCGTCGCCTGGGCTCTGGGAGTCCAGGCAGATGGACACTGGCCCATGGCCCTCTCCATCAGTCGTTTCCTGGCTGTGGAGCAGGGCTGGGGGTGGGGGAGTTCCCCAGAGTGACTCCCAGGGGGGTGCCGGGCCCCCAGCCCACTGGGCTGTTCAGGGGTCCACCTGCTGGCTCGCGCGATCGGCCCCCACACGGCCGGGCTCTTCCAGGCTCCTCTGGGCCGTGCTGGCCTCGCAGCCTGTGCCTGAAGAGTGGGCTTCTCCAGCGAGCCACCTCACCCCTGCCCGCTTCTCTCTGGGGGGCGAACCCCACTAGGGGTGGGCTAAGGCCGTTCGAGAGGAGGCCCCATGGGGGGTGTCTTGGCCGCAGTGCGAAGGCGCTGCTCTGGCCCGATGACGGAGACCAGGTCTCGCTGGGTGGGTGACTCTGCCTCAGGAGGGCCCCGAGTTGAGCCAATTCTCGAGGAAACCGGGCCTGGATAGGGAGGCGACGTGCAGGCCAAGTACCCCCGTGACTCTCTCTGGCTTTTGACCGGGGGGTTCGGCCTGTGGCTGGTCCCGGCCAGGCTCACGAGGGAGGAGCTGCTGGTCTGGGGTCCAGGGTGGAGAGGGGTGACGTCTGTGCCTGCAGGAAATGCAGTCAGCTGCGCCCTTGAAAGGCAAGTTCAATGCCGGGCCAGGCCCTGTGGTTTCTGTGTCCGAGGTCCCTGCTGGGAGAGTTAAGCAGGAAGCAGAGGCTGTCCCCATGGCCTCCCTGGGCCCCTCGCCGAGCAGGTTGCACCGGGGATATGGGGACATCGGGGCCCCACCTCCCACTCCCCAGGAAGTTCCGTCTTGGGCTGAGCGTGGAGACTCCTGGCAGACCAAAGGGAGGAGGTCAGGGCCATGTGAAGGGGGTGCCACAGCCTGAGCTCAGCAGAGGCACCTGGGAGGGCTCGCCTCTGTCCACCACGGCAGCGAGGAGGCCTGGGGGCCTGGCCACCGGGGCAGTCAGGCTGGTGGAGGAGGCCCTGTCTGGAGGTGGTGGGGGGCACACAGGCCCCTGGGGACAGCCACCCTGACACCAGGGCCCCTGGGCCTCCCGCTGCCATAATGGACGGTTCTAACTCAAACCTGGCTCTGGTCTTGGGTTTCTGCTAAGTCACGCCTAGAAGCCTCCCCAACTGCGTGTGTCCTTCTCCCCAACAAAGCCGGTCTTTGTCCTTCTCCAAGGGACGCACGGGATGGGGCCGAACCCTCTTCTGGGGTGGCCAGGGTCAGCGGGACCAACGCCTTTTCCTGATTCCGATCCCAACGGCCGTGTCTGTGGGGGATGCGGCACCACCCTGCGTTTGGGGACGGGGAGGGTGGGGGTCAGCACAAGGGTCCCAGCGGAGCCCTGCCTTCCACCCTGTCCCATGTCAATGGGGCCTGCCCAGGAAGGACGGGGAATGTCCAGCGGCTCAGGGACTCCCATCCCCTTTCCCCGCAGGGACCCAGAGCAGCGTGGAGCCCGGTCAGCCAAGCAGGCAGGCCGCAGAGCACAGCCGGAGGGTGGACGTCGGTATGTGGCCCAGGCTGGGATGGCGGGCGGCCCTCGGCAGGCAGAAGGGGCTGGGCTCCAGGTGCGCCGGCATCCTGGACGGGGGATGGGGACAGACCCCTTTCTACATCGGCTGCATGTCACAGAGAACCTTCTGGATCCCCCCTGCCCACAAGAAGGACGGCACGGGGCACGGGCCGGAGAGCTAAGGCGCAGAGCAGAGAGCCCGAAATGCTCACACACACGCGTGTGCTCACACCTTGTGCGTGCATGTTCACACACACACTTGGGGCAGCAGTGTGTCCTGGGCAGATGGGGAGGGCCCGGGAGGGGCAGCCCCAGTCCTGGGGCTCGCTGGGCTGAGTCAGGGCGGCCAGCGAGGAGGGTGGGGGTCTCCGGCCTGGCCGCGTTTCTAGTGTGACCTGGCCTCCCTCTACAGCTTGGAGCGTGACCGTCATCCCGCCCATCACTGTCTTGCCCACCATGAGCTGTGAGTGGACGCTGCCTACAGCTGGTGGGGGGCGGGGGTTCTCACAGACCTGGGGGGGGAGCAGCACGGGCGGCTGAATGGCCCCAGTCCCAGCCGGGAGCCCTTCCTGTGGCCAGTCTCCTGGGGGCTGACCCCAGATGCTGGATCCAGGGCGAAGGGCACTCAGGGCGGCGAGGTGGGCGAGCGGCTGTCCTCCCGGCTCCCCACCTCTCCAGACCCGGGGACGGCCACCCGCCGGTGGCCAGCAGGGCTGGTGGCGTCTGCTGGGGCCCCACACGCTCTCCCCACAGCCCGGAACCCCGCGCACAACGGGCGCGTCTGCAGCACCTGGGGCGACTCCCACTACAAGACCTTCGACGGCGACGTGTTCCGCTTCCCGGGCCGGTGCAACTACGTCCTGTCCGCGCACTGCGGCACCGCGTACGAGGACTTCAGCGTGCAGCTGCGCCGCGGCCGGGCCGGCTCCAGGCCCACCATCACTCACGTCGTCCTCAAGACCCAGGGGCTGGTGCTGGAGGCCTCCAACGGCTCTGTCCTCATCAACGGGCGGCGGTGAGCCTGGGGCGGGCTGGGGCGAAGCCGGGGCTCTGGGGCAGCCTCGGGCTCTGCGGGGAGGGCCCCGCCCCTGCTGGACACCCGCTGCGGGACGACCAGAACTTTCCACCCCAGAGAGGAGCTGCCCTACAGCCGTGCAGGCCTGCTGGTGGAGAAGAGCGGCGTCTACGTCAAGGTCACTGTCCGGCTGCTGCTGACCTTCATGTGGAACAGAGAGGACAGTGCCCTGGTAAGGATGCCCTGCCCCCATGCCCTTCCTGGCCAGGTCGGGGCGAGCCTCCCAGCCCTGGGGGCAGGGGCAGCAGGAGGCGAGGGCTTGGCCGGGCCGGCTGAGGCTGGACCTGCCCTCCTCTGCCCCCAGCTGGAGCTGGACCCCAAGTACGCCAACCAGACATGTGGTCTGTGCGGGGACTTCAATGGGCTCCCGGCCGTCAACGAGTTCTACTCCCATAGTGAGTGCCCCCTGGGCTCAGGGTGGGGTCAGGGAATGGCAGGAAGCCTAGCCTGTGGGTCCCTCAGGGGACTGGATGGTCCCGAGGAGGCCTGGAGGCGGCAGCCTGGGGTGGCCTCACCGAGATACTGGGCAATACTCAAGCCAGTGGCGCCCCAGAGAGACGTTCCCGGCACCCTGGGCACGGGCAGGGGCCCCCGGCAGCCACTGCCCGCATGGCCCCCAGGGGCCCTCAGCACCCCCACACTGAGCACATCCTGTTCACAGACACTAGGCTGACCCCTCTGCAGTTCGGGAACCTACAGAAGCTGGACGGGCCCACAGAGCAGTGCCAGGACCCCCTGTATTCCCCGGCCAGCAACTGCACAGATGTGGTGAGCCCACAGCCCCTGTGTCCCCAAGGGCATGGGGACCACCAGAGGGGCAGGCTCCAGCTTCCTGGACTGGGGCCTGGGGTGTCCAGGGGATAGAGGGTCCCCTAGCCCCCGGGTGGCTGAGGACATGGCCTCCAGTCTGGAGACACGTCCTCTCACCGACTCACCTCCACTGACTACACACGTTCTGAGTGTGTGGGCAGCGCACGTGTGTGTGCCCTTCTGCATGTGCAAATCCGCGTCGGCACGTATACAGTCCTGCCTGGGGTGGGGAGCGGGGAAGCCCCACTGTTCGGGTCTGTCTGTGAGCTTTAAGTCAGAATGTGGAGGCTCAGGGGCGGGGTCTGCTGGGGAAGGAGCAAGGGCTCCCCGGTGGGCTGGCTTTGGCTCTCTTGGGGCTGCCCGAGGGCCTCCCCCTTCTCTGACCGGCCCCCTGGGTGCTCACACCATGAGCAGGTGTGTCCTGGAGCCCTGGCAGGGGCTGGTCCACAGTCGTGGCTCAGTCCCCAGAGCCAAGCAGAGCTCGGCACCCGGTGGGGCAAGTCCACACGGTGGGGGAGGATGGGAGGGCAGATGCACGGGAGCGTGGGAGGACGACAGACGATGGGTGAATGTGTGGGTAGATGGGCAGACGGACAGATGGATGAAGGGAAAAAAGGAACTTCGGGGGAGGAAGGCGGTCCCCTGGCCTGGAAACGTCTGCAGGGCCTGAGGGTGGACAGTGCTGAGCTTCTGTGCTCCCCAGGAGGGCGTCTGCCACCGCACCCTGCTTGGCCCGGCCTTTGCGGAGTGCAACATGCTGGTGGACCCCACTGCGTATGTGGCCGCCTGTACCCAGGACCTGTGTCACTGCCCCACCTGCCCGTGTGCCACCTTCGCGGAGTACTCTCGCCAGTGCGCCCATGCGGGGGGGCAGCCCCAGGACTGGAGGGGCCCTGACCTCTGCCGTGAGTGGCTCCCACCAGGGCCAGCCCCCACACCCACAAGGGGCCCCTGGGGACAGGGACAACACCCCTGGGCAGGACATCGGCATCTGGCTGGGGACCCGGGACAGGGGGAGCTGGTCGGGAGGGTGGGCAGGAGAGCAGAAGGGGATATGCCTGGGGGACCCAGGCTGGGTGCCACGAGCCGAGCTCACCCCAGAAGCCGGGCAGGCACAAGGGGGCTATCGGGAGGCCCTGTGCTCTGGGCTCCCCTGCCTGCCGCCTCACCAGAGGAGAGCTGGGGTCCAGGACAGGCGGGGCCCGGCCTCCCAAGAGGAGGGGCTCCCCAGGCCTGGCTGTAGCACACGAACGGCTGAAAGCAGAGAGGCCTGTCCGCCCCGTGTGTGGGCAGTTTCCTGGGGCCTGACTGCTGCCTCCCCTGCAGCCCAGACCTGCCCCCCTAGCATGCAGCACCGGGAGTGCGGCTCGCCCTGTGCCGACACCTGCTCCAACCCCCAGCGCTCCCAGCTCTGCGAGGACCATTGTGTGGATGGCTGCTTCTGCCCTCCAGGCAGGTCCTCCTGGCCCCCGGGGACTGGCCCCACCCCCCGGCTGCCCCTGGTCACCGAGGTTCCAGCACCCGACCCGGCCCACTTACGATGTCCCCCTGTCCCCAGGCACGGTACTGGATGATGTCACCCACCGGGGCTGCCTGCCCCTGGAGCAGTGCCCCTGCACACACGGGGGCCACACCTACGCCCCGGGAGCCTCCTTCACCAGCAGTTGCAGTGCCTGGTAGGCCTCCCATCTGCCCGGGCTGGGGACGGGGCGCATGGGATGGGCTCTGTCCCCTCTGCTCACGCTCCCCTCCCCTCTTCCCAGCACCTGCTCCGGGGGGCTGTGGCAGTGCCAGGACCTTCCATGCCCCGGCACCTGCTCTGTCCAGGGCGGGTCCCACATCTCCACCTATGACCAGAGGCTCTACGATGTGCATGGGGACTGCAGCTACGTCCTGTCCAAGGTGTGGCCCCGGTGGGGTTGGCAGACCTGTTCAGGGACTCTCCGGCCCCTTCTGTCCCCACGCAGGGTCCCATGATGGCCATCAGAAGGGTGAGGCCCCCCAGATCTCCTCCTGGGTTCCCATCCCCAAGGGAAGCCCCTGGGCTCACACTTACGGGGCCAGGGGCTCCCAGGCCCCGAGACAAGCTGCCTGGAGGCGGCCGCCGGGGCCACAGGCCACCGGCCACCGTGGGCCACCCCGTCTGCACCCACATGGGCAGTGCTGGGAGCAGGCCCCACACGTGTGCGTGCAGCAGTGCCCTGGTGGCTTTGCTCCTCAGACGTGTGCAGGGAACAGCTTCAGCGTGCTAGCCGAGCTGCGCAGGTGCGGCCTGACGGACAACGAGAACTGCCTCAAATCGGTGGCGCTCAGTGTGAACGGCGGGGACACGGTGAGGCTCCCGCAGGGACCCAGGGAAGCTGGCAGGACACATGGGCCCGGAGGACACTGACTGACATGCCCAGCCCCGCTCCTGAGTCCCACGGAGCCGGAGGTTCGAGGCCAGAGCTCCCCGCCCGCTCCTCTGCCGGGCTGGCCCCCGGGGGTGCTCCTTGGGCCCCCAAGCAGGCGGGCTCCTCCCTGCACTGACCTGGCTGCTTCATCCCTGCAGGTCATCCAGATCCAGGCCAACGGCGGGGTGTTCGTGAACTCCATCTACACCCAGCTGCCCGTGTCCTCAGGTGCGTGGCCCAGGATGGCTGGCCAGGCTGCAGCGGGGCGGCCTGCCCCCAGAGCCTGCGTGCGGCCAGCTGGGTCCCTTGCTTGTTCTTCACGGCCCGGGGCCGTTCTGCAATATCCCACCTGCAAGCGGGGTGTGGTCTGACCCTCTGGGGCCTGGTGTGGAGCACACTCCGTGCCTGGCCTCCTGGGGACCAGGACCGGTCACTCCCAACACTGCCCACTCCCAGGGCCCGCCATACACCTGTCTCCTCCCAGCCCATCCCCGTAGGACCCTCCCCGCCCCCAGGGCTGTCGCCAAGGCAAGGGCCTCGGGCTGACTCGGATGCTGTCCCCACCCCTGCAGCCAATGTCACCGTCTTCCGGCCCAGCTCCTTCTTCCTCCTGGTGCACACGGGCTTTGGGCTGCAGCTGCAGGTCCAGCTGGTGCCGCTCATGCAGGTGGTCCTCAGGCTGGACCCCTCCTACCACGGACAGATGTGCGGTGAGGCCAGCCGGCGGACTCGGGGGAGCACTGGGCCCTGGGCTCAGCAGTGAGCGGGATGGGCTAGAGCCTGGCAGGAAGTAGGGACTGGGAGGGAGCCAGGGGCGCCCTGGCACGGTGACCTGGGGTGGGCGTGGGAGCGAGCTGGGCTGTCCTTTCTGGGGCAGGCTCTGCCCTTGGGCTGACCCCCCATGGCGTGTCATGGTGCTGGAACCAGATCCTGAGGCGGGGCTCTCTGGCTGGTCTCCTTGCGAGGGTTTCTGGAGAGGAGGCAGGGCCAGCGCAATGGCCTGGCTGGATGCCCCACTAATGCCCCCTTCCTGGGCTTCGGCCCCCAGGCCTGTGCGGGAACTTCAACCAGAACCAGGCCGACGACTTCCGGACCCTCAGCGGCGTGGTGGAGGGCACGGCTGCCGCCTTTGCCAACACCTGGAAGACCCAGGCCGCCTGCCCCAATGTCAAGAACAGCTTCGAGGACCCCTGCTCCCTCAGCGTGGAGAACGGTACTCCCACCCCTGCCCCCCCATTTACCTGGGCTGGGTCTGGGAGCTGGAGCCTCCTGTCTCAGCTGGCCCTGGGGTGGGTGGGGCTGGGGGACCCCACATCTGGGCGTGTGTGCGTGCGGGCAGCGGGGCCTGGGGCCCGTCGGCACCGTGGGTTAGCCCCACATGTCAGCTCAGCTCTCCCGGGGGCCGTGCAGGAGCGGAGGCTGCGGGGTGGGAGGCGTGGGGGAGGAGCCATGGGGATGGTCGCCAGCGGGCTCGCCTTCCCTGCCCCAGAGAACTACGCCCAGCACTGGTGTTCCCTGCTCACCGACCCGGCCGCAGCCTTCTCCCCATGCCACTCTGTCCTCAACCCCGCGCCCTTCCACTCGGTGAGAACCTGGCCCCACCTGGAGCTGCCTCCAGCCTCCTCCTCTTGGGGCTCCCCCCTCCAGCATGTGCACAGGTCGGCCAGTCCTCCCTGGGACCCGCAAGCCTGTCAGCTCTGCCACCGTGGGTGTAGTTCTTGGTGTCGCTAAAAGCTAGAGAAAGTGCTTCTGTCCCAGTCCTGGAGGACAGAAGACTAAAAGCAAGGGGTGGGCCGGGCCATGCTCCCTTCTAAGGCTATAGGCCTTCCTCCTGCATCTCCCAGCTCCTCGGGGCTCCAGGTAACACCCAGGCTTGTGGCCACATCACCCCAACCTTTGCCGCCGTGCCCCTCTGCTGTGTTGGTGCCCAAATTCAGAGCCCATCCTCATGACCACATCTTAATTGCATCTGCAAAAACCCTGTTTCCAGGAGGGTCATTTTCTTAGGCCCCGGAGGTTAGGACTTCTGCATGCCTTTTGGGGGGACCCAACCCAACCCACACAGCTGGCTCGAGGGCCACTTTCCCCGAAGCTCAAAGCCCACAGTGCCCACGAACGCACCCTCGGGAGTGCATGTCTGCAGGTGGAGGGCTGGGCCCACCTCTGCCCACATTGGGGGTGGCATAGCTCCTTTCTTCACCCTACGTGTGCGCCCCACAAGTGGCGATGTCTGCGGAATGCAGCCAGACCCCCTGTCCTGTGAAGGCCCCTTCTGACCCTGACCTTAGCCTGGCCTCATGCTTTCTTTCTGCCCCCTCCCCAACATGGCCTGTGCGGTCCCTTAGGGGTCCCTCCCTGGGGCCCCTCCTCGAGGCCCCCGCCGAACCCATCCAGCGGTGCTGAGGGCCCTGCTTGTGGCGGAGTGCCCAGCCCAGGTAGGGGTCTCGGGAAGGACGCACCGGGAGAGGGAGAGGAGGGGTCCCTGACTGCCCCCCGCGGTCCCGTCGCCAGAACTGCATGTTCGACACGTGTAACTGTGAGAAGAGCGAGGACTGTCTGTGCGCGGCCCTGTCCTCCTACGTGCACGCCTGCGCGGCCAAGGGGGTGCTGCTCAGCGGCTGGAGGGACGGCGTGTGCAGTGAGTGTCCCCCAGGCTGGTCCGGCTGCACTGGGCGTGGGGGGCGAGGGCGCCGGGGACCCAGGGGGCGGGCGGACACTCCCACGTCCTCAGCCCGAGCTTCACGCTTCCTCATCCGGGCCCGCCAAGGACCTGGTGTCAGAGGGGAAACTGTCTCGGGCTGTGTAAACCCCAGCCTGGATGGACCCTCCGGCCACTGACCGGAGTCCTGCCCCCGCCCCAGCCAAGTATGTGAGCAGCTGCCCCCAGTCGCAGAACTACAGCTACGTGGTGGACGGCTGCCAGCCCACCTGCCGCGCTCGGAGCCAGGTTGACGTCACCTGCAGCGTCCCCTTCCTGCCCGTGGACGGCTGCGTCTGCCCCTCGGGCACCTTCCTGGATGACTCGGGCACCTGCGTGTCCGCCGATGCCTGTCCCTGCTACTTCCGTGGCTCCGTGCTGGCCCCAGGGGAGGTGGTGCACGACGATGGCGTGGTGTGGTAAGCGGCCGGCTGGGCCCGTGCCCCCAGCGCCCCTGCACGCCTGTGCCCCCAGCGTGCCACTGGCCCCCAGACACCCCGTCCTGAGCCAGCAACGCTCTGGTCTCCATGTCATGCCCGACGGCCTCTGGGCCTCCTGGGACGGGTCTGAAACACGGCGGGGCTCCCTGGGAGCGATGCCCGCCCTCGGCCCTTCAGCTGTGCGGTACACAGGGACCCCGCCCCTGGCCGGGGGCAGGGTTCTGAGGGTCCGGTGCCCAGGCGGGGCGTGTGTGTTGCACTCTGGGCAGAGCGCTGGGTGGGGCCTGAGGGGTGGAGGGTGGGCAGTGGCCCAGCCGTCCGGCCTGTCCCCCACAGCTCGTGTGTGGCGGGGAAGCTGAGCTGCCTGGGAGCCGCAGAGCCGAAGAGCCCAGGTAGGGCCTCCCGCCACGCCCGGGCTCAGGGACTCCCGTGGGCCTGGGCTGCGGCGCCTCCCAGCCCGGTGGTCTCCCCTGCAGGGTGTGTGGCCCCCATGGTGTACCTGGACTGCAGCAACGCCTCAGCGGGCGCGCCCGGGGCCGAGTGTCTCAGGAGCTGTCACACGCTGGACGTGGACTGTGTGAGTGGCCGGGGAGAGCGGGCTGCGCCGCTGCGTCCCTGGGCCCGGAGGGGACGAGCGCTGACGCCGCGCCTGTCCACAGTTCAGCACCCACTGCGTGTCCGGCTGCGTCTGCCCCCTGGGGCTGGTGTCAGATGGGAGCGGGGGCTGTGTGGCCGAGGAGGACTGTCCCTGCCTGCACAACGAGGCTGTCTACAAGCCGGGGGACACCATCCGGGTGGACTGTAACACCTGGTGCGTCGGGGCCCCTCTGCAGGAGGGAGGGAGGTGGTGGGGGGAGCCGAGGCCTGGCGCTGTCCCCACCCCTGGGAAGGCCCGGGAAGGTCCCTTCTGTCCTTAGAAGGTACCCCGGGGCCTGGCCGGTCAGAGCTGCCACCAGGACCCCCGTCCCTGCCTCACCAGGCTCTGAGGGCTTGGAAGCCAGAGAGAGGCGGGTGGCAGGCCGGTGCCCATGCTTCGCCCTCTGCTTAGCCCTCTGTAGAGGGTGGCTGGCCGGGGCTGGTCCTGGGCGCGGGTGAGCAGCTGTCTGCCGTCCTCAGCACGTGCAGGAACCGCCGGTGGGTGTGCAGCCACGAGCCCTGTCTGGGCACCTGCGTGGCCTATGGGGACGGTCACTTCATCACCTTCGACGGGGAGCGCTACGGCTTCGAAGGGACCTGCGAGTACACGCTGGTCCAGGTGCGCGGGGCCCCTCCGTCCCCCGACTCAGCCCGCCCGCTCCCGCAGCCTGAGCTCACCCTGATCCCTGCCCATCCTAGGACTATTGCGGGGGCAATGGCACAACCAATGGGACCTTCCGCGTCGTCACCGAGAACGTCCCCTGCGGGACCACGGGCGTCACCTGCTCTAAGGCCATCAAGCTCTTCTTGGAGGTGAGGGGCCACTGGGAATCCTGTCCTTCCCTCTGTCCTCCGGCTGCACAAATGGCCACAGCCGGGGCCCCCGAAGCCAGAGAAATGCATTCTCTCTCGGTTCTGAGCCAGGAGTCTGGCAGCAGGGGTCCCAGGGCCGAGCCCCCTGTCAGCCTCCGGGGGCTCCCTCCTGCCTCCCCCGCCCCTCCCCCACGGACCCGCCCCCTCTCTCCTGTCTCAGGGACACCCATATTTGGGCTGAGGCCCACCCTAATCTGGGATGAGCTCATCCCTCCCTGACTCCCACAGAGACCCTTCTTCCAAACAAGGCCCCAGGGCTGGGATGGGGACACATGTGGGGGCCTGTGTTCAGACCACTACCTCGGGGCACCCAGTTCCAGCCGAGGGAGGTCAGCGTTCACCTGCAGAGAGCCACACTCCTCGCCAGGGGCATCAGCCCCGCTGACCCATGGCCCCTCCCCAGGCTCCCAGCTCTCCCTGCACAGGTCAGGCCTCGTGTTCGCCGACAGTGTTGGGAGCCCGCTCCTCCTTGACCCCAGCCTCGTGCCCTGAACCCCTGACCACCCGTGGAGTCCTTGCCTCAGGTCTTCGGTGGGCTCTGGCCCCCAAGCCGGCCCCCCAGTCCCTGCAGCCGCTGCCCCGTGCGTCCCCTGCAGAGCTATGAGCTGGTCCTGCAGGACGGCGGCTACAGGACGGTGCAGTGGGGGCCGGGCGGAGAGCCGCCCTACAAGGTCCGGCACACGGGCAACTACCTCACCGTGGAGACCCGCGGCGGCCTCGTGCTGTCCTGGGACCGGAGGACAAGCGTGTTCGTGCGGCTGAAGCAGGACTACAAGGTGAGGGCCGGCGGGCTGCGGGCCCCTCTGGGCACGGTCGGAGCCCCCAGTCCTAGATCTGGCCCTGAGGGGGCCCTCGGCAGCTGACGAGCCACCCACTCGTGGAGCGGGGTCCACTCTCCCTGCTGACTTCTGAAAGGTGTGTCGAGGCCCAACTGCCCAGCAGGCTGAGTCCTGGTTAGGACGCAGCTCGTGCTCCGCGCGTCCCCACGCCCGCTAGGCCTGCCGCCCCCTGTCCACCTGCCTGCCGCTGGCTATCGGGCCCACTGTGTGCCTGTCCTTCTGCAAGTTCACAGGGCACTACCCTGGAGTCCCCCTGCCGGTCTGGGCTGGGTGCTGTGCCCTCAGGCTGTCCCCTGAGCCCCCCGTGCCGCCGTCCCCCGTCGGCAGGGCCGGGTCTGCGGGCTGTGCGGGAACTTTGACGACAACGCCGTCAACGACTTCACCACGCGGAGCCAGTCCGTGGTGGGCAGCGCCCTGGAGTTCGGCAACAGCTGGAAGTTCTCCCCGTCCTGCCCCGACGCCCCGGCCCCCAGGGACCCCTGCACCGCCAACCCGTACCGCAAGTCCTGGGCCCAGAAGCAGTGCAGCGTCATCAACAGCGCGACCTTTGCCGCCTGCCACCGCCAGGTGGGCTGTGGACCCGGGCTCCGACATGGGGGCTGGGGCTGCCCCCCATTTCTGGCAGAACTGGGTCTGGCCTGGGCTGGGCTTCCAAGCGACACCCCGGCCAGAGCGTCCCCGTGGCTTTCCTTGACCCCTCGGGCCCCTCCCCTAGAAGTGAGGCTGCGAGACATACGGACCCGGGTGCCGCCTCCCCGTCCCACCCACGTTCCCGGCAGCCGGGCCTCACAAGCTCCGGGGACCGGTGGGTCACCTGGGACACTTCCCTAAGGTCCTTCCTGTGACTTTTGCGAGGACGCAGGACCTGCCGCTGGCATGTGGGCGGCTTAGGAGGGACAGGCTGGTGGCAAACGGGTCTTGGGTCCTCTGGGCTCTGCTGCTTGAGGGAGGGGTGTGGTCACCCTGAGGAGACACCCTGAGGAGGCAGGGCCACGACATGGCCATGGGGAGGGCCGTCTGCAACCACAGAGACGGTGTGGGTGTGGGCAACGGTGCCAGGCGGGTGGGAGTCACGGGTCTCGGACCGCGGACGTGGGGTGCCACGTGCGGCCTGCTCCCGCGCTCGTGCAGGCCCGGGGGTCCCCCGACCACCGCTGAGCGGCCCCTCCCCCGCCCCCAGGTGGAGCCCGCCAAGTACTATGAGGCCTGCGTGGGCGACGCGTGCGCCTGCGACTCGGGGGGCGACTGTGAGTGCTTCTGCACGGCCGTGGCCGCCTACGCGCAGGCCTGCCGCGACGTGGGCGTGTGCGTGTCCTGGCGCACCCCGGACACCTGCCGTGAGTGGGGCTCTGCTGCGGCGCTGAAGGGCGGGCAGGGGTGGGGCCCAGGTGCCCCCGGCGGGCCCACGTCTGTGCGCTGACCGACCAGCTGGGCAGGCCGCCGCGGGACGGAAGGGCTGGTCGGGGCCAGCGTGAAGGGGTGCGCCCTCAGCCTCCCCCTCCATGCTCAGCCCTGTTCTGCGACTACTACAACCCCGAGGGCCAGTGCGAGTGGCACTACCAGCCGTGCGGGGCGCCCTGCATGAGGACCTGCCGGAACCCGGGCGGCCGCTGTCTGCACGACCTGCCGGGCCTGGAAGGTGAGGGGCAGGGAAGGGGCCGGACGGCAGGGCGGCTGCCCCGGGCAGTGCCCTGCACCCGGCCACGAGGGTGAGCCTCCTCCACACGCCGTGCCTGCCCAGGCTGCTACCCGAGGTGCCCGCCCAGTGAGCCGTTCTTCAGCGAGGACCAGATGAAGTGCGTGGCCCAGTGCGGCTGTTACGACGGGGACGGGAACTACCACGACGTGGGCGCGAGGGTCCCCACGGCAAAGAACTGCCAGCGCTGGTGAGCGGGCGGGGGTGAGGGGCAGGGAGCCGGGCGGGGTGCTGGCATGGCCGACGGGCCCTCAGCGCTCCCCTCTCTTCCTCCCCAGTGAGTGCACTGCCGGCGGCCTCCAGTGCACGCACAGCCTCACAGGTAAGGCCGAGGGGCGGCCCCGGGGCTGGGACTGGGGCTGAGGGCTGTGAGCGAGCCCCATGCCGGCCCTGTCTCCCAGCCTGCACCTGCGTCTACGAGGGCAGGACCTACCATTATGAGGACGTCATCTACAACACAACGGATGGGCTCGGCGCCTGCTTGGTGGCCATCTGCGGACAGAATGGAACCATCCTCCGTCGGGCTGTGGAATGTCCTGGAACCCCGTCCACAACGCCCTTCACCTTCACCACCACCGTAGTCCCGCTCCCCACAGCAGGTGAGCCTGGCGGACACGCTGCTGGTCCCGCCCATCCCCAAAGACTCAAGCCCAGACCCCAGGGGACAGTGTGGGCAGAGCAGGAGGTCCGAGCGGGCGTCCTCAGCACGACCAATGGCCCTGGTCACCCCTGCTCCTGGGCATGGCCGGTAGGGGTGCGGAGGAGGCTGACGAGGTCCTCGTCCCCCAACCACAGGCTCAGTCCACACCGTCACCAGCGTGTGTGTGCGCGAGTTCTGCCTCTGGTCCGACTGGTATGACAGCGGCCCCCCGGAGCCCAGCATGGCGGGTGGAGACTTCGAGACGTTTGTGAACCTGAGGCAGAGGGGCTACGAGGTGTGCCTGGCCCCAGTGAGCATTGAGTGCCGGGCACGGCGACTCCCGGATACCCCGCTACTGCAGCTGGGCCAGAAGGTGGAGTGTGACGTGGCCCGAGGGCTGACCTGCTTCAACAGCGAGCAGAGCCCCCCGCTCTGCCATGACTATGAGCTGCGGGTCCTCTGCTGCAACTACCTGCCCTGTGGCTCCTCCCCCGGGGCCAGCACCACCTCCCCTGGGGCCACAACCACGGCCCTTGGCACCACCACCTCCCCTGGGGCCACGGCCTTCCCTGGGGCCACCACCACCTCCTCTGGGACCACGCTCATGGCCCCTGGGGCCACCACCACCTCCCTCGGGACTATGACCACGGTCCCCGGGGCCACCACCTACCCCCGAACCACCCCCCGGCAGCCACCGGCCAGGTCCACCCCTGCCACAGAGACCCCGCCGGTGGAGACCACCATGACAGGGACCTGGGCGTCAAGCAGCCCCCCGGCCTTGGCCACCACCTCCTGCCAGCCCCGGTGTCAGTGGACGGAGTGGTTCGATGAGGACTACCCCAAGTCTGAGGAGGCCGGGGGGGACGTTGAGTCGTACGACAAGATCAGGAGCGCGGGAGGGGCCGTGTGCGAGCAGCCTGTGGACATCGAGTGCCAGGCCGAGAACTTCCCCGGCAGGAGCGCCGAGGAGCTGGGCCAGCGCGTGCACTGCGACGCCAGTTCTGGCCTGGTGTGCAGGAACGAGGAGCAGGTAGGCCTGTTCAAGATGTGCTATAACTACAGAATCCGCGTGCTGTGCTGCCACCAAGACCACTGCGCGGAGCCCACCCCCGGGCCGCGGACACGGGCCACTGCGCAGACCACAGGCGGCCCCTCCAGGGGGACCCCACAAACACACATGACTCGCACAGTGACGGGAGTGGAGGCCACAACGGGCACCGTCCCCGCGGGCTCCCCGTCCAGCCCACGCGCAGAGACGCGCACGACCACAGCGAGAATGTGGCCAGGAACCCTGGAAACGGCCACCCCTGCGGCCACCGCCAGCCAGGGCACGGCTGGCTGTCAGCCCCAGTGTGAGTGGACAGACTGGTTTGACACGGACTTCCCGACCTCTGGAGTCGAGGGCGGGGACCTAGAAACCTTGGACAACATCAGGGCTGCCGGGGGCACCCTGTGCGCGGAGCCCCAGAAGATTGAGTGTCGTGCAGAGAACTACCCCGAGGTCAGCATCGACCAGATTGGACAGGTGCTCAGCTGCGACCTGCACACGGGGCTTGTCTGCAAGAACCAGGACCAGAAGGGGCCTTTCAACATGTGCTTCAACTACAACATCCGTGTGCTCTGCTGCCGCCCGACCCCACACTGCCCCAGCCCCACCACCCCTGGGGGCCCCACCACCCCTGGGGGCTCCACATCTCTGGGGCCAGAAGCCACAACCACAACCACCCTAACCTCCTCCCCCGGGACTAGCCAGGGGGTTCCAGTCTCCACCACCCAGATCCTTCCATCCTCTACTAGGACCTCCCAGCCAGGACCCTCTTCTCCTGGGACCACCCACAGGGTCCTTGTCTCCAC